>MJUT01064826.1:189205-208367 GCA_002080005.1 Gigantidas platifrons
AATTATGACACTCTCAGAAACTCCTTCCAAAGAACAGCACAAGAATGGAACCACCTACCAGACACTACAGTTGGGGCCAGCTCCATAGAGGAGTTCAGGGCAAACCTCCAACAATAGGTTAGCCACGCCAACCAGTGTAAATAGTTTTAAGGGTTGGCAACTGAATCAATATTGTTTTTAAAAAAATCATCTTTATACTCCTACAATTCTTGACATTTTTTTTCTTCATGGTTTTGAAACTATGAGCGACATGATCAACGAAATCGTGTGACGATAGCTTTAGGGGCGAAACAAGAAGGTCTAACGATTGTCCATTTTTTAAATAAATTAATCGTTTCATGTACGGTTTCCTTTCTATTTTTTAGGGGATTATTTTTAAACTGGATAGTTATTTTTTATTCAAATTAAAAGGCTGTTTCCTGTACTTCACTCTGTAATGATCATTTATCATGTAAGTATGTATTCTATAGAAATACATCTATTTTGCTAATAGATACAACCTATATGATAGAAAATGGCCTATATATAGGCCCTATACAAGATGTACTTTAGTCGGAACTAACTTTCGTGACGTCATAGATTAGGAATGTGGGGAAACCCCAGTGACGTCTTTGTAAACATTGCGGAATCTCCGTCGGGAAAATCTCAACGTAAGTAAGTAAGTAAGTAAGTAAGTAAGTAATGACTTTATTTCAAGAGGGTAACACAGTTAGCAACAATAAGCTAATCTTCCCTGTGGCCCTCAAAACAATAATAATCAAATACAGCAAATACAATTTCAAACAATACATTTACATATTGATATTCACAACAAAATATCACAATCTGAGTATAATCAAGGATAAATCCACGGTATAATGAATATAATCATTCGTTATTTTGTTTTGACATTAAATAATCTGTATATTTCTTTTTGAATAGATCTATATCTTGAATTAATTTTAAATTAGGAGGTAAAGAATTCCATAAAATAGTACTCGAGATTTATCTTACTAATTTTAAATATAAAGACATTCTTTTCACATTGCTGGGAACTGCACCGTTCAAGACATAAACAATTATTCGGCAACCAACTGTAAATCGCCACCAACTTGAGAAACGCAGGGCAATGGGTTCCAGAAACAGTATTGATTGTAATGTTTTGGATAGTGTTGGTTTATTAAATGTAGAAAACAGAGTGAAACAACTTCGGCTGAACCATGTTCATAAGATATTTTATAACAAAAGCCCGTCTTACATGAAATATAACTTTACAAAAATTAAGGACTGCCATCAACAGTATACAAGATCTAGCGAGTTTAATTTTTGGGTACCATTTATAAAAGGTCAACAACAATTTACTTTTTATTATAATGCAATAAAGGATTGGAACTTTTTGCCAAATAGTTTAAAAAGTATAAAAAATACGAATGCTTTTAAAATTGGTGTTAAGCAATTTTTATCTGACAAATTTCGAACAAATTGACATATTTTTCTAACTTATAGTTTCAATGATAAAAACCTGCCAAAGTCATGAAATCTTTTTACTTTTTTTTAGTCAGAGTTAAGTAAGATGAGTGCCAAACGGGACCCCATTGGAAATAAGCCATACGGCTTTCATGGGCTATCCTGATTAAATATCAACTTTTTTTTGCTCTTACTTTTCAATGATTCATGTAGTATTGGAATTCATGTACATGATTTTTTAATTTTTATCAGTAAATCATAAAAGGTAGACCGTTTTGTATATGGTATGTCTTATGATATTTTAATACTTTGCATTGTTTCACATTGTCTTATAAATTGTATGTTTTACTGTATTTGTAATGTTTGCTGTTGATATTTAATCAAATAAATCTATCTATCTATCTACTCTAAACAGTGTCAGTGACAGCGATCATGCAATTAATGACGTGACGTAACAATACTTGTGTGACGTAAACTATAGCGATTGTCATTTTTTTAAATAAATTGTAAAGCTGTACGGATTCCTATTTTTTGTTTGTTATTTTTAAACTGGATACTTATTTTTTATTCTAATTAATAGGCTATTTCCGGTCATTCTCTCCGATTGTCCATTCTATGCTGAAACTTAAAAACCACTTCCGGTTGGTACTGTTAGTATATTGATTCATCTCCTTACACACATGTTGCTGTTTAGCTCGCATCTTGCGATGCTCGCTATTAAAAGGGGGCTAGGGTTTGGGTTATGGTGTTTAACGCCACTTTCAACAATATTTCAGCTATATCGTGGTAGTCAATTTTATTTATGGAGGAAACCGAAGTACCCAGAGAAAACCACCGACCTGCCACAAGTCACTGACAAACTTTATCACAAGATGGTGTATCGAATACACATTCGAACTCACAACGTTAGTGGTGATATGCACTGATTGCATAGGTAGTTGTAAATCCAGCTATCATACGATCACGAACACGTGTTCCTTTTATTAAAACTATAAACATATTACTAAAGAATGCGCATGGTCTGTTAACGAAGTATTTTTTGGGGATGAGGATCTTTGTTTGCTTGATGAAAAACTGTGAATTTTGAGAACTGGTGCTTATTTGTGCCCTAGCAACTTCTTTCTTGACGGATTCTCACAAACTCATTATTTTGTGAATTTCCCGCATAAGTTCGAAAATGAATGATATCGGAGTATTTTAATTGGGAAAAATCTTTCTGTTTTAAATGAAAAGCTGTTAATTTTGAGAATTGTTGCTAGTGTGTGCTCTATCAAATTCATTCTTTCACGGAGTCACACCAAATTTTTACAGAAACATTAAGTCAAGATTTCGAAATATTTATATTCCAAGTTTGTTAAATATCCCAGAAGACTCTTCGACCTTTTTAGTTTTTGAAAACGCACCTAGTAATCATATACTTCTAAAACTAGAGGAAAAAGAGTTGTGACATGAAACAATTTGATTTCAAAATATTGGAATTTCAGCATTTGTAAATATTCTGGAAGCTCTCCGACCTATTATTATTTCTTGAAAATGTATCTAGCAACCATATATTTCTAAATTCTAGAATCAAGAACAATAACGATGACATGGAACAGGTTGATTTCGAATTATTTGAATTCCAACTTTGGTAAATACTCTGGAAGGCTTTTGGACCTATTATTTTTGGAAAAGTTCCTAGACATTATACATTTCTGAAACCAGCAAAGAATGGCACAAATAAATTCCATCTGGGTTAATATCCCGAAAGACTATGAAGACATTTTAATTTTTTTTAGGGGAAAAGTGCCTAGCAATCACACGCTTATAGAACTATAAGAACAACAGCTGCAGCTGTGTCATGAACAATTTGATTTTAGAATATTTGAATTCCACCATAGGTATATGTTCTGGAAGGATCTCATTCCTATAATTGTCTTAAAAATGTCTAGCAATCAACGATTTCTGGAATGGCTGTGACATGGAACAATTTGATTTCGAAATATTTGATTCCAACTTTGGTAATTATCCTGGGGGCCTTCAGGCCTATTAATGTATGGGAAAGTACCAAGCCACTGTACATTTCTGAAGCCAGAATAACAATAGTTATTGCATGAAACAATTAGATTCAAACTTTAATATATTGGAAGACTCTCAGACATAATAAGTTTTTGAAATAGTACCTAGCTACCATACATTTTTGGAACACGAAGAACAATCGATTTCAATTTTACTTTGAAATCCAAATTTGGTAAATATCATGGAAGAACCTAGCAACCATAGATTTATGGAATCTGACGATCAACGACTGTGACTTTGAACAACAAAATTTCAAAATATTTGAATTCCAAATATCCTGAAAGACTCTCTGGCCTAGTTTGTAGTAGAAAAGTACAACCTAACAAATGACTTTATGAGGATGAATGATTGGTCCATAAAATGCGATGTAACCTTCAGTGTTATGAACTATTCGTGAATCTACTCTGGACAATATAATACTATACATTTTTGAAAATCCTGCAGAATCCCTACAATATTCCACAATATTATTGCAATAACGCTTTTACAATATAATGCAAAAGTTTTGTCATTTCATTAGATTTTTCTATAATTTCCTGCAGGTCTTACATCTACAGCAAGGAAGCAATTTGTTGTTCCGCCTGTTGCGTGCAAATATCAATTTACCTGTAAACTCTATAGGATACATAGTTGTTAACTAAAAAGGATCAAATGGAGCATAGGTCAAAATGCAGTACTATAATTCATCAGAAATGCTATACTTTGTAGATCTATCCATAGCGCCGCAAAGACGGTAAAATATTTGCAAATATTGCATTTTGTATTTCACAGAAAAATCTACATGAAATATTCAGTTTTATGTTATAAATAAAACATATACAAAGATGATAATTGAGGCATACTTGCAATGTTGAAAGACAATTGATATTGATCTAGAGTACCAAGCCGAAACACTCAATAGCAATAGTAGCACCATCGGTTAACAATCTAGCTCTCCGATTGTAAATATTGTCGAATGGAAGGTAACAAAAGAGGAGATGCACATAAAATATATTTTTGATTAAAAATAAAAATGTCTTAAACATTGATTGATTGATCGCTGTTTAATGCCAACTTTAGTAGTATTTGAAAGCTATATCGTGGCGTGAACAAATTTGATGTATTATACATGTCTTAAGCATATCTGTCTAGAAAACTTTTGTCTTGATATATAAATATTTTATGTCATGCTAAAAATTTTCACTGAAATTGTGTGTAGTATAAAAACGGAACTTATTATTTACGTATGAAGACCTTGTTCAATTTGAAAGAACTATAATTAGATATAATGACACGTAATAGGGTTCAATTTTTGAAATGATTGCTTCATCAATTATTTGTTTTCCTAATCTCTAAAATCAAAATTTTACGATTATTTTAAAGATATACATTAAAAAAATAGTATTGCGTCTTTCAATTGTTTCGGTTCATTGATAATTAACGGTAACAGCTGTGCTCAAATACAAATCTTTTCAGACCTTGTTCAATGTCAAATCCGAACAATCACGAAGGATATTTGAGAATAGGTAATTGTCAGACCAATTGTATTAGTTATTGTAGAAACACAAGAATTCGGTAACTTTATTTTTGGCAGGAATCCATATGACCATTTGAATAAATATGCTTTGGACGTAAACAAGTAATATATATACAAATCAATCTTTTCTCTATCTTAAACAAAGATAAGGTGTGTTTATATATTCATGTCACTCGGGGAGCAATAATAATTTGATTGAACACTTTTGAACAAAAAACGCTAGTTTTAAAAGGTGAAAACAACGTTTTGAAATATTGAAAAGTCTTGATTCCCAAAAGAAAACTAAGAATTCTAACTGAATATATTTTGTGACATGTTGTGTTTTTCGAGACCATTGTGGAATGGGATCTGAAACAACAAAAAAATTGATATTATCTAACGCTACCGCTATTGTTAACAAAATGCCGTCTGAAACAAATACCTCAGATGATAATAATCAGCATCATGTACAATTTTCAAAGAAAACGGAAGTTATTCCTGTAAACATTATAGAAAATAATGCGAAGGTGTCAGATATAGTGGACGATGAGGATAATAATCAAAAACATTCACAAGACCATGACTCTGAACAAAAGCACATCAGCTACCCTGATGTAAAGCATGACTTCAAACATCTTATTAACCACGACAGTGACTGCAGCAGCCGACAAAGTGACGATAGTGATGGAGAAATATATCATTCAAAGCCGAGATCAATTTTGAAACATAAACCAAATTGTGTTGTTATAGTTCACAAGGATTGAAGAAGGACTACATACTGACGGCAATGATTGTATAAAACGTTCACAAACACGTCAATATTACGATTTCGCTGACAAAAAGCAAATAGATATAAAAAGAACCATTTTTAAAAATTCTGGTTATAAGCTGGATCGAAACAATTGAGGAAAAGAACCGATTAAATTTGTTTTCGTAATAATTTGAATAATAATAATTTGATTAGGTGATAATATTACTTAATTTGAAGTTAAAAATGACAACGGAAGGTGTCGGGTTTGCTATTGAATCTGTGCAATTTGATAAGAAATTTATTGGAACTTTATATGGTAAGGTATACTGCACTTTCTACATCGATGGCTTGCTATTTTATAAATATTGCCATTTATTAATTAAAAATACAATTTGTGAAAATGCCTAGAGTTAATAAGCAAATACCGGCTGTATTATTGATATTAACGTTGTGTCAGACATATTCAAAAGAAGCAAGAAAAGAAAATGAACATTTTAAATGCAAAGTACAATTAAACATACATTAGTGAGCATGTGCTGTCTGCAATAATTTGTTTTATTACCTGAATTTCATTTCCTTTTGTATTTCATTTCATATTAATTTAATCTGTGTTAAGCGACCTCCTGTCATACATGACCATTTTGATTTTTTTCGATTCCTTTGAATGGTCACATACGACAAGTAAGACTGTACATTAATGAGTGCAAAATCATGTTGCGTACAACAAAACAATTTTAATTAATAGCATATGTATTTATTTTTCCATTGTATCACAATAATTACAAATTATTGTTTTGTGCATTACACATTAAACATGTTTAAGCAGAATATTTATATATTCTTCTGTCACGTTCTTTATATTTCATGTATTATTTTATAGGGTAATAATTTTTGTAAAGATTATTGCGGTATCAAGAAAAAGTTTGAAGATACCAAAGGGGTAATTAGAAGTCGAAAATCGAAGAAGGTCAAACAATACAATGGCCGACAGATTTGATTTGATTTTTTGGTGTTTTAACGCCATTTTCAACAATATTTCAGCTATATCATGGCGACCAGTTTTAGTGGTGGAGGAAGCCGGAGTACCCGGAGAGAACCACCGACCATGGGCAAGCAACTGGTAATAGCCAAAAGAAAAAGGATAAACAATGATCTACAAAATACTGCACAGAAAACTAAAGTTCGAGCAACAAGAGCCCCAATAAAAACAGGGATTTAACTCAGATGCTTCAGAAGGGTAGGAGTTCCCGTTTCACTGGTGGCACCTGTCGTGTTACTTCTGCTTTAAATTTGGCAATGGGTCATGAATGAGGAAATAATGGGATGGTGATTACGACAAATGAAGCATTTTTTAGTGTTCAAAATTGTTCATCATTTTAGTAATACAACATATAAGCTGTCGACAAGGCATATGGCATCAACAATGCGTCAACACAATTCTATTCTTCATTTGGAATAACTTCTGTAAATTTGATTAACATTAATGTGGTCGGTCAGTTATCAGTAATTAATTAAATTCCTAATCGATGACATTACAGTACACAAAGGTTAGAAGGCGTTATTTTCTGTTCGATATTTCTATTAAGTCTATATGCAAGGACTATTGGAGATTTTACTAAAATGATGATGCTGTAAATTATTTATGATATTATTATAAACATGCGCTTTTGTTCTAATCTAGACCTTCATGAAATATTGTTTAAAGTGGCGTTAAACACCATAATCCCCTAACTTCAGATTCCTTGTCTGATAGTTTAATGGACATAACTGATGCATTATTAGTCATACAAAGTTGGCTTTGTGTGTAAATTAGTTTTGATCAATTTGGAATTGGCTACTTTTCACTGTTTGGTTTTTAAAATGACTTTCAAATGTTTGGCATCGAGCACCACCGAACGAGCTATGAATTCATAACTGTCAGTCGGACGTCTTTTATGTTAATAAATAATACATATCGTTCAATATTGTTGGGAGTGTTGCCATCTGACCTGAATTGCATTGATCAAAGCAGTATATCATATTACATCTATTGTTATGGATTAATTCGTTTCGAGTACAATTAATGCCGACCGTGTTCACAACGAGGCTAAAACAATTCTGACAATTTCAAAACTAAAATAAACAAAAATTAAGAAAAATAAAACAAGGACAATATGCATGAACATAATAAAACAATAAACACAAATAGTTTAAAATATGAGTCTACAATACAACAATGCTTTGCATAAGTTTTGTTTTTCTATTTATTTATCGAAAGTAGCTTAAGAATAAAAGCTTAATATACCACGATGGTATCATATTTCCTGTGGATAATCATTGATCTACATGTGTTATCGTACACTGCCATGTACTATAGAGTCTAAAATTATAAATCATGAAATGAGTTTTGGTAGGGTAATTCTTATAGATAATATATTCTAGTGTAAGAAGTAGAAGAGAGATAACGAACAGTGTCAGACTATTTTGCAATGGAAACGGGAAACATCTACAATTCACAATGACCTGTCATTTATTTAGTTGTTGTTCAGTTATAGATGCTACAGGCATTTTGTGTCGTGCAAATACTAGTCTTTCCGTTACTTCCTGTTCCATAGTCGAGTTGTGAAACGATTCAAACAGGCATAAGACTTCATAGGTTAGATATACATTTTTTTTAAATTTGATGGTTGTGTTTAGATAGAAATTGTCGATGAGAATATACTAATGGTAAATAAATATCATTATATAATATAACGTGCTGCATATAATGCTGCATCCTGTTTTATATAAAGAGTTATTAATGTTAATTGTCATGTTATGAAAATATAAATTTCCTAAACCATAAATTGCTATATTGCATGATAAGTTTATATATCCTGACATAGTTACAGAAAACATGATTCCAGGCATGGCATGGAATTACTTTCAAATGAAGGTGTCAACATGGTACAATACTGAAGTGCAGGAAAACTCCATGATAATCAGGACAGTCGAAACAAGAATCAAAGAAGACAAAACATTAACTAGAATGTTTTTTGACAACACACAGATCATGTAAACATAACGTAGACCAGTTGCTTTGAAACGTACACCCTTGACCTAAAGTCACGTTAAATGTAAATGATGTTATTAGCAGGGCCGTCTTAACAGCATTATAGGCCCCCGGAAAAAAAAACAGTGTACTGGAAACCCTACCTGGCAACCACTCACAGGAATAAAACTGTAAGTGTCGAAAAAATATACATTTATTGTATTGGTACTTCCAACAAAATCAGTGTTTAAACATTAAAAAACATGCTGTACACAACATACATAGAATAGCATGGGGACCTTATGCTCTTTGTGACCGCAGCCAACTTCCCAGCGCGCCCACGTGTTAAGACGGCATTTATTATTAGTACATAAAATAAAATGTAGTGTACATGGTTTATTAAACTTTTTATTAATCGTATTAGAAAATGGACATATCAGTACAATCACAGTACTAAGTCATGAGATACTCAATATGTGGATGTGATGTGTATTACAAAACAATTTAGATGACATGATGATGCTTTCCTCCCTGTATCCATATTTACAGTATTCTGATTAAACGAAATTCGTATTCGAAAGTGTGTTTTTTTTTGCCAGCAATGCATGGGTCATATTATTATCTTTATTGTGACCCCCACATAGTTATTCATCATCAATGGGATTTATTTGATTTGTTGATTATCATCTAACTTTTCCCAGGAGATCAATGAAGGGTTAAAGAACACACACATTTTATTGTTTGCATAAGTCAATTGAGGTTTCAGGGTCTCTGATAAGTTTAATCCTCTATTTATTACCCAGGGTTAAGCGACTGACGTTTTCAATCTCATTCACATGTCCAGAATTTATTTTATGTAAGAGTTTGACCAATCAGAAAGTACACATTTTATCATATCGACTTAAATACAAGATATAGCTTCCCCCATACAGTAGTCTTAAGCATGCTTCCACTACTTTATTTAATAACAAGAGAATAACGTTTTACGGTCAGTTTTACTCATGTGAATATGGTTTGAACAGCAACAATTGTTCTGATAATATATAGATAATTCAAGAAATGTACCGTCCATAGAATGTTGAAGTGAAACAATTGGTATTTAATATTTGAAAATACATATAAAAAAGGAATGACCTGCACTATATAGACAGCCACAATAATACGAACGACTCTGTAAAATCTCACAACTGCCAAGCACAGACGTCGATGGACTAATATCGAGCGGTTAAAAAAAAATAAAAATAAAAAGTCGCTTCAACTCGAAATACCAATCTTTCAAAAAAAGGCGAGCAATTTTATTAGATTCATCAGAAAATATAATCAAATTAAGGAATAGTAATTTTGACGATACTTTTCATTCAATCAGTTTACTAACAGTATTGATATGTACGACGTACTTAACAAAGAAGTTTTAACAAAAGTACAAATTGTATGACTTGTTTAAACAATCATACATTTATCTTGACAACCTTGGGTATTAGGGTTATGATCTTATACAAAACACTCCTTTAAATTGTAAAGAATTATACAAAGGCGACAGCGAGAACGAATACTGTTAGAACAGGTAACTAATGTTATGTCAACTGATTTGGTGTAATTCTACGGCAAATATGTCGTTACAATTATGTAATAGGACTACTCCAAATGTCAAAGACAAATACTTTATTATCTCCCTTTGTAATGGTGGGTGATGTCCGTCTGTTGGCATGTCGTAATTTCCTCTTTAAGTAATAATTTAATAAGATTTTAAGAATATTTCTAATATAACCAAGACCAGTTCAAACCTAAAAAAAATTAGTACTCATACTTTGTTCTGGTATAACATTTAAAAGGCGGGGGAGGGAGTATGGTGTTTAACGCCACTTTCAACAACAACTGAAATATTGTTGATGAAAGTGACGTAAAACACCATAACTCTCACACATGTGCCTTTCAAATGGTATTCCGGAACCGCGCCAAGCGCACTAAATTAAACATCGTTCTTATTATTATCACTGAGTCGCTACCTCTGCTGTGGACAATTAATCCCCGGCCGGGTATTATATGCCTAGTATTATTTTTTTTTAAAGATATATCTATTTTTGAAATGTACAGTTCCTAAATAACATGAGTAATCTACTTTCATATCCATAGGTATGAAGATATTACCACCATGAAGACGAAGGATGTTCAAAGGTACTGAAAGGTGTTAACATCTCATATGTACGGACATGAACGTAGGTAATGAATTCATCCCGTTCATTTAGGGTGTCAACTGAAAACAAATGTATTTTCAGGAAAAAAGTGTCTATGAAATTTTAAAAACAGACACTCTTTCCAATGTGCACGGTACTACCATTGATAGTACCCACACAACTATTCAAATATAAGACGTTTTACGTTCATAGAACATTAGAAATCAGACCAAATTGTTTTGCCACTCGAGGTCTCGCGCTGAAACGTCCTACACAATGTGATGTCGACGTGGGTCTTTAAAAATAAATCCGTCAGGAATTCCATTGATAAACATATTGCCAATCCAGACATTGTCATCAAATTACCCAGTATTAGCAGACATCAATAGTATAAAATCATAAGTGAAAAACAGAAATTAAAAACAGAAATTTAAAATGGTTGTGCCTTAAATTTAGATATCTACGTTTTTATCATAACTATGTTATATGACTACGTCAGTATTTGTAATGTTTCACTAAAGGTATGTCTGATAAAGTCGGACAATTTACATAGAACAGTTGTCGGTTAGTCTTATAAATTAGTCTATATGAAAATAAAAAAAATCTATATTAATCGACAGTCTGGTAAAACTTGAAGACGTTAAATATTTATATAGCTAAACGATATATAATTATAGAAATGATAAAAAGTACACAACGACACCATTGAAAAAAAGGAGATTAACATTGGAGGAAGTGGAAATATTGATCAAATATTAAGAACAAACGAGAAATAGATGACCATGTAACTATTTAACCATGAACTTACTTAACTTAATGATTTCAATACAATGGAATATCGTCACTCCACGATGAACAGAACAGCTTCCAGAAGTATAGAATATTTTTCATCATTTATATGCACTCACTACAATTGTAGAGACTGGTAAGTTACGGAGGCTCTCTACTGTTTCAAGATTCTTTGACTTTAGAAAAGTGTATGACTGTGCATACAGATCACTTCTATTTGAAAAAAAACCCATAGCGTGTACATGGGCTCACCCCAGAGTTTGGTAGGATACGTGTTGCTCATCGTTTTTGTGTTCTGTGTTGTATTGTGTTTTTGATTGTTTTGCTTGGCTTCATCATGTGTCTTGTGTGCCCGATGTGGCCAATGTCTCTGGATTGTCCACTGTTGATTGCCCCTTCGGTTCTCTCTTACGTTTATCAAACACCTAAGGCTAATTAGTAAGATGATATGTGCTGTGAAGTCTTTATATCAAAATGTTCAATATTGTATTAAATAAAATGGTTAATTAACAATAAGTTCTATGTCTAAGATATGTTGTATTATGTTGCATTTGCGTTTTTACAATTATATTGATAATGAAAAGCAAAAACATACTACACCTGTCAGAACAGATCTAAAATCAAATATCACAATAGTAGAAAGAGGCTTAGATTTGACCCGATCGGGGATCGAACCCACGATTTACTGCACTCCAGACGAACCCGTTAGCCATTACACCACCAAGGTGGTTTTCCTAGATATAGGTAGACGTAACAACATGAGAAGTCAGTTATGACCAGACGAACCCATTAGCCATGCCACCACCGAGGTGGTTTTCCTAGATATAGGTAGACGTAACAACATGAGAAGTCAGTTATGACCAGACGAACCCATTAGCCATGATACCACCGAGGTGGTTTTCCTAGATATAGGTAGACGTAACAACATGAGAAGTTAGTTATGACCAGACGAACCCATTAGCCATGATACCACCGAGGTGGTTTTCCTAGATATAGGTAGACGTAACAACATGAGAAGTCAGTTATGACCAGACGAACCCATTAGCCATGACACCACCAAGGTGGGTTTCCTAGATATAGGTAGACGTAACAACATGAGAAGTCAGTTATGGTGAGTAACAAACATAGGAGTTCTCATGGTCTTATTTGTCTTTCTTCATTTGTCGACGTCGTTTGAGATCATTTCATATTCTTTAACTCTATAAGCTAGACAAAACATTCAGTGAGGAGATTATTATAATTTCCTCTTACTGAACACGACATTAAAACATCACACTGTCGGAACATATCAGGATAGTAGAAAAAGGCAAAATGGATAACTCTAACACATAAATACATGACCTCTGACCTCTAACACACAAATACATGATCGCTCACTTTCCTGGCTTGGTGCAGGTACTTCAATAAAAAGCGACGGTGTGAAGCTATTTTTTTTGGACCCAAATCTTCCCTACGTAGTTAACTGATGTGAAAGAGTTAAATGTTGATATAGACAAAATTATATCTAACATTATGCAAATGATGTTCGTTGTGTTTTTGAGGGAAAATGAAGATAGCTTACATTTTATTAGTGATATTGTAGTAATTAAAACAGCCGCTTATTTAGAATAAAAATCTAACATTTTTCATTTCAGAACACAATGGATCCCACGTTCTGGTTTCCTTTTATTTCTAATGGAAAATTAGTGATCTAAGTAATAATTATACTTACCTTACTGTATTATTATCGGAATTTTAAAATTATGATGACATAGCCAGGGGCGGATCCAGGATTTGTAGTTAGGGGGGGCGTGAGTAGGCGATGGTTCTGGGGACCCGTTAAGATCCCCCAGCGGGTACAGGGTAGAGCCTTGGTAGGGGGCCCAGGGGGGCGAAGCCCCCCAGAAGCTCTGGGGGTTTAAGGAATTAGACATTTATTTGAACGACAATTTTGAATCAACCACACCATTTTTATCAGACCAAAAAAACTTTGAGTCTTAATTTTGTCGGATAATTGTTGACAGTATGTTTTTGTCAGATTATAAGAACCTAAAGTAAAACTTTTTTTTAACAACCGTGATGCGAATTGTTCAACTCATGACTGAACGATCACGATATTTTAACCCTTCAAAGAACTATTGGTTTAGTTTTAAAGCATTCCTCATTTCACTAATTGGTCTGTACTTTCGGTGCTTGTCCTTTCGGGTGGTTCTAGTTAGTACTGCTCGTCCAGATGGAGCTGTTCTTTTCGTCGTTTGATTCATTCATTGAAAACGTATGATTCGACCGCTCTTGTTTATAGACAAACAAAAGCTGAAATTGTCAATACATGAAATTGTTGTTGATTTCTGATTAGCTAACGTAGCTAAATTAGATGATCCGAATTGTTTCAT
This sequence comes from Gigantidas platifrons, assembly GCA_002080005.1. Lineage (NCBI taxonomy): Eukaryota > Metazoa > Mollusca > Bivalvia > Mytilida > Modiolidae > Gigantidas > Gigantidas platifrons. Next base: position 203,301 of record MJUT01064826.1, read on the forward strand.
GCAGCATTAATAAGGGGCGGATCCAGGATTTCCAGTTAGGGGGCGCATTCAAAATAATGGCGCAGAGCGGAGTGAGGCGCGAACATTTTTTGGGGGTATTTCGTATGAAAAATCACGATGATTTTAAGCAAAAAAATCATATTTTTTTTCCAATTTTAGGGGGGGGGGGGGCGCCGGGTGAGCTCCCCTTGAATCCGCCCCTGTTAATGTTAACATATTCACTTTTTTTTGTGTCTATAAACAAGAACGAATCATACGTTTTCAATGAATGAACCAACGGCGAAACGAAAAGCTTCATCCGGACGGACAGTATACTGATCATTTATCAATGGGTAGATCTAGAGCTTTTTAGAATGATATCTCAAATTTACTCCTAATATCATTACTACTCATTTTGACTTTTGAAGAGTTTCAGATAAGATTGCTGCCACAGTAATAATAGGGATTCATTGTGGTCAAAATAACACAAGCTTTTTATCTTGAAGTTACAAAAAGTTGTTTGTTGAACTGCTTAATTAACGTTGTATAACATATGCTTTGCGAATTTTAGGGGGGGCGCACGCCCCCCTCTAAATCCGCCTCTGATAGCAAAGGCTGTTAAAAAATCTGTTAGTAGGGCATTTAATATCAAGCTAAGCTGCTAAATACGAAGTTAGACATTATACAGACTATTACCGAGGTAATTAAAATCTGTTGTTAATAACATCTACGGATCATTAACTTTATTTAACTTACGTCCAAGTGGACTTTAAATTAACCATGAAACAGCAATGGCAAACTATTGATAGCCTGTTTCATTATAGGCAACAGCGGAAAATCACGAGAGAATCGAACAGAAACATAAGTTCACCTGAACGAAAAGCTGAATGATGTTAATAGAACATAGCATATGTAGCTGATTAGCGATTTCCACTTGCTCCTCTTGAAAGTCAGAAATACGAATACCTATTTATACTTAACAGATAGAATGATTTATTTTAATTAAACATTCAAGAATTTATCCTAACAGAAGTTACAGATCTTAATATCCGTTTTTCTCTTTTATATTCTGAAGGATTTGAAAGCCTCTGATACATTCTATTAGAAGGAAATAGACACAAGCATAATTATATCAATATGAAGCATTACTTCACTGTTGTATATTAATCCCTAAGCTAATGGGGAAAAAGATATATGTTGTAAATCAAGGCGTAGAAGTAGAGGATTAAGTGTGGAGGTACTATATGTCCTTTTACATTCATCTTAAGGTAATGAATGGAATCATTATTGACAGTTTCACGAGGTTTAGACGAAATAACAGTCACACCAGATCTAAATGTGTTGTATATACATGTATGTGTATAATGTTTGTTCTTATGTGGATATACATCCATATTCCTCACAATCGTCATTAATTGCATATAAAACCCAGGCGGCAGTAACGATAATGAATAGTGTTTTTTTTTAAATAGACACATTTTGTACCTATCCCACGCAAGGCCCTGGATTTCCGAACTCGCTCATATGAGTTATTGTGAAAGGGGATTGTTCGTTTTATTGATATTTATGGAATTGTTGATCATCCCTGATCAAAATTTCTTTTCATAATACTTGCCTTTTGTAAACATGTGGTGGTAACGGGGGGCCGTCGTGGTCGTGATCATATGGAGATCGTATGGTTGTTCGATTTTCAACTACATATACAATCAGTGCCTATCACCACTGCAGTTGTGAGCTCGAATCCCGCCCTAATACAAAAATATGTGATAATGTTTGTGGTCAGTGGCTTTCTCCGGGTATTCCGGTTTCCTTCACCAATAAAACTAACCGCTGTGTTATAGCTGAAATATTAGCGTTAACCACAATAACTCCTAACCCTAACCGGTGATAGCGATACAATACTTGTCATTCTTCAACACCAGGTGGTAGTAATAACGATACAATATTTGTCATTCTTCAACACCAGGCGGTAGTCCCGAGACTATACTGGTCTTTTTTTTTTAAATATCAGGAGGTAATAATGATACAATACTATTTCAACCGATTATACTCATTTGTGAACGAAAAAAAGAAAAGACTAATTCTGACTTGTGTTTATTTACTCCTCATCAACCTCACAAATAAACTACTTCTCTTGCTTCGCCTCACATCGTTCTGACTTTGATCTTCAATTTTACCATAGAAAATAAATATTTAAAACAAATTTTGAAAGGACGATTGTTTTGCTTGACAAGTTTAAAGACAATCGGACATTAGATCATGTATTAATTTGTATATTCTAATCTTACATTTCTCTTGGTTGTTGATTTTTCTCATTAGAAATAATAACGATGATAATCCGAGCCATTACCTTTTTCATGCATATTCTTACAACATTCAAGTGCAGTGAGGGTCAATACGCACATATGTATATACCCAAGATGACTTTAAGACATCTGTCTTAATGTGTTGATTTTCAGGATGTCGATGATGTTACAGTTTGGAAGTACTTCCACTATAATGATATTCCGGTTGATATGTCCGTGAATATGTCATCCTTTGCCATGAACAATTATAACGCATTTCGGTTTACCTCTTTTCAAAATTGGTTTTATCTCATCATTCGGAATCATGGGTAAAATAGTTCTCATTTGCTCTGTTTCGTTTATGAATTGTGGAGTATCGCGAAGCTGAACTCTTCGTTTTGCAACTCGAACACTTTTTTCCGAAGGTGTACTAATTTTTTCGCGAGTCTCTGGTCGACTCCATACATTATATCTTCGATCAGATCCTCGACTATTTGACATTCTGGGATCAGACGCATTGTTTAACCATAATCGGGTCTCAGATGATCGACTATCCAGTCTTATTCTGTCCCCTGAACGACTATCTAACATCGGTCTGGGTCCACCCCTACTATCTAATCTGGGTCCACCCCTACTATCCAATCTGGGTCCACCCCTACTATCTAGTCTTTGGCTGAAGTCTAAGCTGTTTGCTAACCTATAATTGTCTTTCCGATCCCAATCAAATTTATGCTGACGTTCCTCACTACCCAGTCGAAGTTGTTCCAGTGATTTACTAATATCGTTTGAATATTCAAAAGGTTTATCAGATAACAAATGCCTTTTCCCAGAACGACTTCCAAGTGTAGCTCTCTGCTCGGTTCGTCGGTCAATTTGATATGTGCCGCCTTGAAAATGGTGTATCTCCCGATTTATTAATTCATGAGGTGGTCCGAAATTACTTGTCTTGTGTATATTTGTACTTCCAATTAATTCTTGATGACGTCTGTCTAGTCTTTTGAGCTGATCACGTGGATTGCCCCAGTTTTGAGTAAAAGTTGGAAAATCGGAAGTACGCCTCTCTGGAGGCAAACTTCTCTCTGATCGTCCACTAAATTGTTGTTGCCGTGATGCCATTTCGGCTGAGCGAGTTTTCATTTCAGATCGATGTCGTTGTCTTTTACAATTTTCACATGGTCCCAGTGAGAACATAGAATGACTGTTATGTACACAGGGGAACATATTAACACAGATTTCAGAAATCAGCGCACACTAAAACTATGTTGTTTTATGTAATTTGTGTAATTTGCATATTGCAATTAAACTGTACGTCCATTAAAGTTTATGTTTGAATGGAATGATATTGTGTTTATTAGTCTTAATCCATTAGAAATCGTGATTCATAACAAAAAAGTTAGAAAACACTCCAAGAATGAGGATTAAGTGAACATTATTTTTTTTTATCCATAATACGATTTTAATTCTTAAACAAAAGATTGTCGTCATGTTAGTTAAAGGTGTATTAAAGCTAAGCCGACATTTAAGACGATTATATTGTTTTTCTTCATAGGCGCGATACCATGATTACTTATATATACATGGGTGGTAATGTGTGGCGCGTGGGTTAAAGGGTACATTGCGGAAGTAATATGGAGAATTACGTAATGAGAGAGAGAGAGAGAGAGAGAGAGAGGGGTCACGCATTTTATTTATTTCTCAAACCCTTCAAAGGTATTTACCATGTCCAATTAATATAAATCGAAATGAATGAACATATATATATTGATATCTAACTAAGGTGTGAGACATATTACATATAAGCAGTTTGTCGATATTAAATACCATATCAAATTATTTGATTTATTAATTTACATAAGTGGTTCATATAATTGGCTAATTTACCCGAATCGTTAAAATGACGCAGACTATTTAATTTATAAAATTATCGTCTTCGGTACATTGGGTGATTCTGTTTAAGCAAACCCAGTGTGCTTTGTACATGTTGTAAATTATATATAATTTTCGCCTGGTTTTTCTAACAGAAAGAGATTCCCATTCCATTTCTCGATTTAAAAATTCCGTCCTAGTAAAAATTGGTAATCCCGTCATTATGCTTGCAGCTTCAAATTATGGTTTGGTTTTTAGTTTGGCATAGTTGCATTTGCTCTAGATATTTTTCGATTTAATCTATACTTTAGTTTCCTCAATACATTCAAACATTTTGATACATTATCAGCAATGTGTCCGATATGGACGTTCCATTTGCCATCACCACTAGATATAATTTTAAAATGTTTATGGTACTGATTTAAATAAGCGTAAGAGAAAACCGAGGGGGCAATCCAGAGAAACCAGCAATACTAGCCACGCAAGACACAAGACGAAGAAAAACAAAACAAAAAAACGCGACACAATATGTGTAAGATACCACTACGCGCAAGCAAACACACTTAACTTACATAAGACACGAGCCCTCCTACAACAGGGGGTAAAGACGAACCCAACATACAACAGGAGGTAAAGACGAACCCAACATACAACAAGAGGTAAAGACGAACCCAACATACAACAGGAGGTAAAGACGAACCCAACATACAACAGGAGGTAAAGACGAACCCAACATACAACAAGAGGTAAAGCCGAACCCAACATACAACAAGAGGTAAAGACGAACCCAACATACAACAGGAGGTAAAGACGAACCCAACATACAACAGGAGGTAAAGACGAACCCAACATACAACAGGAGGTAAAGACGAACCCAACATACAACAGGAGGTAAAGACGAACCCAAACATACAACAGGAGGTAAAGACGAACCCAA
>MJUT01064826.1:217881-231458 GCA_002080005.1 Gigantidas platifrons
ACACATCTGTACCGAGAAAAACAACTAATACTCACAAACATAAGCATGCCTATCTGTACAAACAACAATACTAAGACAATAATCTATGAACGATGAATGTACTATTAAGTCTAAGGTTAATATATTTTGTACATAAGTGACTGTATTAGATTTTGGCTTTCCTATTAGGCCCTTTATAATTCTAGCCCCAGTTATTTTACTTTTCAACCTTTTGGCTCTGAGCATACCTGATGAAGGTTATTCTATGTTTTGGTTCTGAGCATACCTGATGAAGGTTATTCAAGAAACGCAAAGTTTGCACTAAATTACATATTTACGTTTTTAGTACACAGAATATATGTAACCATACATTTTTTGCCTTGGTTGTTTATACACCTTTATGTAAATTGAAATATTTCCCTGTATGGTTGCTGTCCTGGATATAATTTGTTGTTAATTTTAGGGAGCGGCCTACACATGAATGTGTCACAACTTGTGTGCAATCCAAATTGCTAATATTCTGAGCAAATAAAATATGTTTAATAAATCAACCACAAACACGAATCAAAACAATCACAAAATACAAATATCAAGTCTAAAACACATGACTCATGTCAACACAATCATACACATCCATACCAACAAACAAAGATAATAAAGCTGGCCTTAAGCCAATTGCTCACAGTTGGGCCCAACGCTGGAGTTATCTACTGTCGGCTTTTCAAGTACACACAGAGGTTTTACAGAGAACAATTGGGCACTGCACCTCATAAGGCCGGAATTGGCCATGCCAAAGAAAACACACAATACCCATATTAACACACACACACTTGTCAAAACAAACAACAATACTACGACAATCACACAGCACCACCCATGTAACCATAAAAAAAACCCGCACATCTATATAAACGCTCAATACGTATGCCAAAGCAACCTTACAGTACTCACAATATATACTATCCAGGTATACCTTATATATACGTATCGGAAATCTGAGCAGCATAGTGGCTGAACCCGGGAGTGTGACCAGCTACTTAGAATGTTTAGTATTTACGCTTCATACATAACATCATAAGTTCTACATGTTTTACTTGCATTTTATTGAAGAAGAAGAAAAAAACATTCAAATTAAAAAGCCATAATGCTACCAGAAAGAAGTTAAATGAAAGATTATGTTCATAACCATGACACATTATATAATATAAAAGTACTAATAAGAAATTATCACGTTATATTTCATTATTTTTGTTAACTATGTCTCAAGTTTCTTTCCTTGGTTAAAAAGATGTAGGTTTTTTGAAAAATATCATACAGTTCGTTACCAGTTACATAATATATATAGGTATATAGCATTACCTTAAGCAACAATCCATATTATTGCCCATATGAGCCTCAAAGTATAGAAATATAACCTCATGTCACCATTAGGGAGAGGGATACAACCGAAATGGGCATCTGCTAGTTGCATTGGAGAAAACGAAATACACGATTGTCTCTATGGACGAAAATAAATGAATGCTCAGTGATTGGCAGTTTGTGGTTGGAAGAACTCCCATGCTTTCCATTATTCCCACTTATGACAATGATCACAGTGACACAATTCCTTCTTCCGTTCGTGAATGTATATGAAATACCACTCACTTGATTTTATGTCAATGTCAAAATAGTAAGTAAATGTGAAATAAACTGTAATACGTGGTCGTTGTTATCCTAGTTCAAGGTAGTTTTTTTTTTCGACCCAAGACTTGCCAATAGCAATACGTAATGTAACAAAGACCTTGTTTTAGGAGGGAACGCATCTTATTTGAAGAAATAAAAACTCTGATTCTAACTAAGCGTTCTCTGAAACTGGTATCAAATGCTCGAGTTTTTCTTATTGACTACCATATGTGCTATGTTTGGGGGACGTGTTTTATAAAAAAAAAACCAAAAAAAAACAGTCGGCAATGTTATGGGTGCCAACTGTGCTCGCAGATTTATTCCTTTATTCGCTTGAGGCAACGGCTAATCAAGAAAAACGAAAAGAAGCTAGCCCGATTCTTTAATTTAACGTTCTGCTATACAGACGAGGCCCTTTCTCTTAAAACATTTTGTGATTATATTGATCAAATCTATCCCATTGATTATATATCGCTCAGTTGATACGATATTCCAGAGCTTGTGGTTCCTCTAATGACTTCCTTGATCGGGGGTTGCTACCAAAACAAAAAACAAAAAAAAACAACAACCTATAACTACTGAACCAAGAGTTCCTAGTGGTTATTTTGAAGTCATCATTACGAAAGCTTTACCGTGGCTTCTATGACTTTGTTAACCCAATTTGCTATATTTTAACAAATAAAGCTATGAATAGGGTAAATAATTTATATTTATAATCCAGAACAAATCTGATGGACTTTGAAATTGAATTATGCACTATAAAAAACATTTTAGGATTTAAGCTTATTGGAGACCAGTTTTAAGCAACTTAAAATCTCAATAATAATCAGTATTGATATTTTAAAACACTTATTATGTTTTGTTTAACATTTATAAATAGTTTACGTAAAGTGTTAAATCGGATTAAATTGCTTAAAATATTCCAAACTTTTAACAAATAAACCTTCTATAAATAAAGTTATTTTTGCCTGTTTTGTTTCAGAGAACGCTTGTTTTGTTTTGTCTTGTTTGATTAATTGTTATCTGTTTAGACTATGTACACAATAAAACATATGACATATTCCCCAATTACCAAGACCCACTAAAAGACTAATAGCTTCTTTTATTTGTTTGATAATAGATGCGGATGTCATCCACGAATGGAACCAGTGAAAGAAAACAAATTCTACCACGAATGCGTGGACGTTTGCTGCCTAAAAGAATTAAAAAAAAAATAAAGGGCAAACATGAATTATGAAAAGAATGCCTAAGCAGTGATAGTAAATAATTCCATCCATATCAGCAAAAAGAACAATCACCTATCATTTTCAGCCATTTTTAAAACACAAAAGACCACGACTAACCCCACTGTTTGGGCTGACTTTGTGTATTGCAGTACGTTATTTGGACTACCATTGTTGTAGTGCAATGCCACTGTTCTGGTATTCCACTATTTGGAATGCTTTTGTTGGAATTCCACTGCATGGAATACCTTTGCTGGAATATCACTGTTAGTACTGTATTTGTTGTATTTAACAGTCACTATTGTGACTGCCATGTTTGTATTGTCACTATTTGTACCGCCCCTTGTTACTTTGGCATGCCACTGTTTGGTCTGCATTTGTTGTATTGCAATGTCACTATTTTGACTGGTTTGTACTATATTACCATTGTTTGGAATACATTTGTTCTATTGGAATTCTACTATTATTTGTGCTACCTTTGCTCTATAAGAATGCCTCTATATCACGTATTAGGACTCTCTCTGTTCTGTGTGTTGAGTACATTTGTTGTATTGGAATTCCAGTTTTGAGTGCCTTAGTGTTGTAATGGAATTCCACTGCTTTGAGTGCGTTTGTTGTATTGAAATTCCACTGTTTTGAATTTTTTTTTTATTATTTCGATTGCCACTAACTGGATTGCCTTCGCTGTGTTGAAATGTCAATTCGTGGACTGGCTTTAATTTACTGGAGTGTCACTGTGTGAACTGTCTTTGTTCTATATGGGTGCAAATAATTCGACTGACATTATACTATAGGAAAGCAGCCGTTCCGTATATTTTGTCCCGATAATATGCAATGATTTATATCAAAGAGAACAAATGCAACCAATAAATTTATTATGTGGGTTATGGTTAGATCTATGGTGTTTAACACCACTTTCTACAATATTTCAGTTACTAGTATATCATGGCTGTCAGTTTTATTAGTGGAGGAAACTGGAGTATCCGGAGAAAACGATCTACCTGCCGCAAGTCACTGACAAACTTTATCACATAATGTTGCTTCGAGCACCTCGCCTGAGTGGGATTCGAACTCACAACATCAGTGGTGAGAGGCATTGATTGCATTGGTAGTTATAAATCCAACTACTATAAGATCATGACCACGACGATCCCAATTTATTATGTGATACTGGTCCAATATTAAGATATATATGTAATTATTCAATATGAAATTATAAATAAACCTGAAAAAATATCCATAAGATAACTGACAGAAAAGGTTGAAAATAGCAAAGGAGTAATCAGAAGATGTAAATCAATGGTGAAAAGACGATACAATGGGCAAAAGAAAACAAAGACAAACAATGATCTACAAAACACTACACTATAAAGCTAAAGATTAAGCGACACAAGCCTCACTAAAGATCGGTGATGAACCCAAGTACCTAAAGGGTAAATGGTTCATGTATCACTAGTGGTACACGTCGTGTTACTATTGTTATGAACCTGGTAAATGGTTCATGTATCACTAGTGGTACACGTCGTGTTACTATTGTTATGAACCTGGTGAGAAGTCATGAATGAGGATAGGACAGGATTGTGGGTTAAAACACACAGAACAGTACTGAAAGAGCCGTCATATATACCTTAATGCAATGCAAAAAAATGTACCCATACATATCATTGAAATAAGAAAGGCTTAAACGGTAACACAATCCCTGTTCATCTTCTTGTCATTATTCAATTTACCATAGATCCCATAATGCATTTAGCAACACCATTCTCTTATCCTCAAAATATAAATAAAAACAACAAATTTTAGTCTACGCTAAAAAAAAGTCATACCTTTTAATGTTTACTCTTAATACTAAATAACACAAGATAATGAGAATTGTCACTAGAGTATTTTTTCTGTCTCAATTTATTAACACATTACCACATGACAGTGTAACGCGTGTTTCATAGAAATGGCTTCAATTGCTTATGTTCAAGTTTTTAAGTTAGGTGGCGTTGTCAATGTATTTTCCCTATGATCGTAATCTCACGCAATGTCTTGACAACTGTACACTGTTCCTCTTGTTTGATCCTTAAACCTTCCGTAAACTATAACATTGTACAATCATTACTGTTCCATTACCAACTCTAGTATGCAGTGTTTATGTATCTGGCACTGTATGAATTTTAATGATATCATGATATGTCTCTTCAAGTATAGGCTGCTATAAAATGTTCCTCTTGTTTGATTCTCAAATATTTCGTCAAATTATAACATTTCAAACACTCACTGCTTCAGAAATAGTCCCTTTAAAATTCACTGAGCGACTCTAGTACGAATATGCAGTATTTACTTATTGCAGATAAAAACGACACAATTTTGTTTGTGTTTTAAAATAGATTTAGGTTTTGTAGACATTATTTGTGGTTCATGTGCTCTAATATTAATAACTGTTAATTGGTCTGTCCATTGAACATGATGGCCGTGTGGCACTTTCTCTACTTTCTCAGCTTTACTCTCGTGAACTTCATTCTCATCTAAATCACCACACACTATACATGTTTCTAAAGTGAACATTGAATGTTGATGCTTGACTTTACACATACTATTTTCTTCAATAAAAGTTTCGAAGTTGACTCCTGGATTACAAATAAGATCTATGTGTATTCCCTTTGTTATATGTTGTATTTAAATGTAAAGAAAAACAAAACATATTTACTCAAAATTGTTCAAAGACCAATTGAAAGTATCATATGTCGAAATATTCATGCAAAATAAATTTTGACAAAGACAATGCCGGTGTTATATTTGTTTATTGAAACGCTTTCATTTTTGACATTGTTTATTTGAAATATTATATCTACCAACATACGTCAGAAATAATTGTTTCAATAGCAACGAGTAATGATTTAGTTACTATTCTTCCGTACACGTGGTGACTTGGACGAATACTCAATCTACATTATATCGTCATAATGCTGTTTGTTTAACCAGTTGGTAACTTGATCTGTTTGTGCTCACGTAATGTAGTAAAACATATTTGTATTATTGTTAGCAATCTAGAACCTTCATTTTTTTGTTTTTAACAAATTAATATCATTAAGTTACACGTACATAGACAATATGAGTGCATTGCCTTTAAAATGAAGTTTATGCGTATGAGGCTTAAAGACTAAGATAAAAACGAGGTTGACCGAGCCATTTCCCCAGTTTTGCGCCGAATAAACATAAACTTTATATTGTAAGACGTTGCGATAGTATTGTGCTTATCCTGCAGGAAAATTATATTTTGAATCAAATAATAAAATTATATAATTATCCCTCGATCGCCTTCTTTTTTTTTTATATATATATTTTCTGTCAACAGGAAGTGAACAGGATTTAAAATTAGGTTCCTAAAGCTCAACAGGTAACACGTGACAGGGATACCATAAAAAGCTAGATTTCGGTTAGTGAAAGTATATAGCACAAATTGATCGTCAATGCAATTTTCCTGCACAAAAAGAACAAGTGCAGACAAAACAAATTAACATGGTCTTTGAAGGAACAACGGGGGCAATTTAGTCTTGTTAATGGATTAATAACTTGATATTTCAACAGAATTTAAGCTTACAGAAGAAAGGATCCCTTTCATGAACATCTCTATCCTTGTCAAAAATTCACCATGGTTGACAATTAGTTTATTTACTAATAGTTTGATTTGAAACGAGCTATCAATATTTTGTACTGGTATCGGACGCCTACTGGACTAAATTTTATATGTAGGATAATTTACTCATGTATATGAGTAAATTATCCATTTTGTTTCACAAAGAATGGAACAGGTACTTCAGATTTGGAATAATGTTCAGGACCTACGAATACATTAACTTTTAAAATATATTCTTTCACAATGCAGACAGCACAGCAACTATCGAACCGATCGCCCGCAATTACAAATCAAACAGACTATATGTTTATTTTGTTAATTACAATCTAATATGACTTTCTAAACATTAAAAATGTAAATTCAAAAAATTAAGAACACTTCTATAGATGGGAAAAATACGAAAATACACATCAACTTGTAGATTCCTAAAACTGATTAATTCGACCCTTACCGCCTTGTTACTTCTTTTTAAGAATTTACAGTTGGAGTCTTTTCTTCATAACACTTTAATCCTCATGACGCAAACGTTGTCATACTTATAATATTAATTGTATTAAAGGAAGCCGATGGCCTCGACCATCATTTAAGTATTAGATACAAGGCCATCTTAAGACATATTAGTTAAACATGGTAGTCAACATTGAACTAAAATCGCAATAAATATTGTTATTTATTTAGAAAAATGATCTACTGGATTACCCTTTTCACCTTTCATTTATCATCGTTATTTAACATTCACGTTGTGAAAAATGAGATCTCTATGTTATTCTTACTGAAATATCTGAGAATTTATTCAGTGTATGTTTTTCCATAACATGCCATCTTTATTAGTAAATAACTTTCATACAAGAGTAACTTTTTTCCTACAAATTTCATCAAATGAAGCACGTTTATTCTCGTCTAAGAATTATTACAGGGTTAGTGTGTTTACCGCCAGTTTCAACAATACTTCAATTATATCATGGCGGTCAGTTTTATTATTGGAGGAAACCGGAGTACCCAGAGAAAACCACCAAGTCAATGACAAACTTTATCATATAATGTTGTATCGAGTACACCTCACCATGAACGCGATTCGAATTCATAACTTTAGTGGTTATCGGAGCTGCTTGCATGGTTAGTTATAAATCCAACTACCATACGATCACGACGGTCCCTCGAATCATTGCATATTCTAGCACGCTACTAAGCACAATATACATACACCCCGTGGGAATCCTGGGCATATAAATATGATCCAGTTTTTCAACTGGGTCATATAACTCATTTAAAGGTTTGCGATAGCTGTGAGGGTATAATTAAAAATATTACTCGCTCTTGGGACCGAACATTAATGAGTGCCTTGTGCATGAAAAATGCGAGAATACTACACACTATGTCACGGGTGGTTTGCTACGTCACACGCACGGATACTTGAACATCGCTTGGAGGTAGGTTTATGCAATTGTACAATTTAAAAAAAGGAAAAGTAACAAAACCAAGTAGTTCACCGAAGGGCCCACATGTCAGACTTCATTGTTAGCATACATTCATTGCGTGGAAACCCGTCAGTTTTGCAAACACTTCTGTACAGTTAAATGGGTTTTGTGTAAACGGTATCCTTGCCCGGAATTTTAACTGTACCGAAGTGTTTGCAAAATTGACGAATTTCCACTCAATGAATGTATGCCAACAATGAAGTCTGATATGTGAACCCTTCGGTGAACTACTTGGTTTTGTTAGTTTTCTTTTTTTTAAATTGTACAACTGCATAAACCTACCTCGAGGCGACGTTCGCGATGTTCAAGTATTCGTGCGTGTGACATAGCAAACCACCCGTGTATGTAGCAGTGCCTAATCAACGACAGTTGTTAATGTCGTGCTAGGACCTAAAAGTTTACGAATCTAACCATGATCTCCTCTTTTACTTGTGTGTCTATCTATAGTAATCTGCTACGAGGTCAAAGTTTACAATCCTATATCTATGTTATCACTTTCACCTGCGTTGTTGGTTTGCCTGTTTCGATGTGAACGTCTACGAGTCCGGAAATGATCTCCTCTTTTATTTGTGTGTTTTTCTTCAATTCAAAATTATATTAAGGGGACCACTGAAGACACCATGTGACTCGGAGATTCCAAAATGATACTCATACCCAATTAGCTTCTTGTTGCGTTCAATTAATAACGGCAATAGTTATGACACCTCTGTTCTGATATGTTGATGAATATTATAGGAGTGTCATGATCATGTGATACAGAATATGTTTACCATCAATTAAGCTGAAGCCATATTGATCATTGTGAGATTAATTAGCAATCATATTTGACAGAATTATAGACCACTCTGAGGCACGAGGTGATGCATATTTAGAACAGATTTTGTGCAGACAGATATTCAAGTAAAAGTTTTATAAAGATAAAAAGACATAAAGATAAAAAATGATCTTGTATTTGTTTGTATGTTACGTGCATCAGACATGTATTTCATATACAACAATAATCAAACTTATTAAGTACGTTCCTCTGTCCATTTACACATTATACAATTGATGAATGTTTGTATTTTCTCGGGCTTTTTCATTTACCGAACCTGCTGTGAAGATTTGTTCAGTGGCGTTTTCAATGGTTAATTTAAAGTTTACAGAGACTGAAGTTTAAGTCTAATGCTGAGATGTTATTTATTTAAATATCGTACATTTGACTTGTACTTTTAATACTTTTAATACTTTTAATCAGATAACGCACTATTAGTTTTTACTATTTTCTTCTTCTTTTTATTATTAAGAAACCAGTAGCTATCATTATCTAATAAAGGGGCCTTTATATTTTGCACAATTGGACCTAACTGGGTCTTTTCTAGATCTGGTCCCTCTGGTTGACCTAATATCTTCCATGTTGGTTTTAGTCTTGCCACAAATACACTTTGTCGTCACTACTGTGCATACCCTTATTATTTAACACATAAAGAATCTTAATATTCAACTGACAAAACAGAAATTAGACTCACGACGTGTTCACAAAGGTTTAGATTATGATAACATGGGCCACATTTGTTTTCATAATTCAAAGAATAAATATGTCATGAGCTCACGTGTACAACCTTGTGTAAAATAACGGATACAAACAGTCATTTTCTACTAAATTTATCGTATCAACAGCTTAACAAATAATTGGTAGCACCTTAATTGTGGATTTGTTAAATCCAAATTATTTATATGTCGAATAACAATATGAAAATATTACATTACTTCTGCATGAGAGGAATAATCTTCATTGTACATTGGTCTCGAGACTAATGACATTTCTTTGTATCCAGTAGAATAATCTGCTTTCGTCTGCTGTTTTTTTCCGATTCAAGGTTAATATATTTTTTTTGACCAGAGTATATTTTTAAGGAAAAGAAATGGGCCAATTAAAGCTGTCAACTTTGCAAAGGAAGGAATCAGACATGCTGTGTAACAGACATACTAGATGTGAAATAAATGATCGACTCCACCATGGCATATCTTCATCAATGACAATGCATCCCGTGGTTATGTGTATACCTAGACTTAATAAGCATATACGTGGACACAATATGTCCCATGGTTATTTTTGTATATTAATAGTTTGTACTAGTGTCCGAGGTACGTCAATAACATATTCGTGAAGGCAATACACCCACCGTAATTATGACAGGAAAGTGTAAGAAGGTGATGATAATTAATTCCATCAATGTCATTAAAACCAACTATCACCTCTCATCTTAACACAAACACGACAACGAATAATAACGTTTGACATTCAGGTACCCGCTTGGAACAGGCACAAAAATATGACTGGGTTAAACTGGTGATCTCAACCTTCCCATCTTGATAACTGAATCTCCAACTGAAATACATAAAAAAAAACATGCGATAAAAACCTGTAACGATTCGCTTCCACTCAAAAAAAGACCACATACTATTACAAAATCTAATAACAAAATAAACATGTACAGTACAATAACAGGGTCAATGGATGCCCGTAGATAACTAACTAGGCAGGTATAATCTGCTGGATAAAGACCGTTACTCTTTAGACAAAAAAATCATAACTGATATTTCAAACAGAGTTAATATCAATTATTCATGAACATCCATAGAATCTAAGGGTCTTCGTGGGAGACCGGAATAAATAGGTCATCAATGAGTTCTTGTGCTCGAGTGAGTGATACGTAGACAATATAGTCGTGAAGACAATATACCACACCGTAAGTTTTTGTACTCGTTTGAGGGACATGTAGACAAAATGTGCAGTCCTCACGATTAACACAGGTCGTCCGGCCCAAAATCAGTAAACTTTGTTCGGACCTGTTAAATGTTCAGTTTTTATTTAGATATATATGAAATAAATTCAAGAATTTTATTCGGACCAGAAAATTAAAATGTTCATTTCGATGACTACATGTGTAAAATATTGCATGATGAATAACACTCAATCTAATTAAAATTAGATCTCTCACTTTGCTCTTGTTTATTTTAGCACTGTGCATAAATGAAACTTAACTAGATTCTACTGCTACTTCTGAAGGTTATTAGACGTACTCTACAGATTTCATCATTGTCTTTAAATTGTTTCAGTCAGGTCCACGGTCTTCATTAACTGATTTCAGATATGTTTTCTGAGTGGTAACGTTTAAAGTACTATTAAGTATTTATCTATCTAAGGTAAGCCACAAATGAACTATTTAAAGCGCATTGATTGCTACTCATCACCTTAACTTAATATTAAAACGGTAGGCAACTCAAACAGAAATACATGTACATAAATGATAATGAAGTTATGCATTGATAAATTTCCCCATGATCTTTGGAAAATAAATGTGGTAATTCTAAATTATTTCTGCTTCTAAATAGAAAATGTAGCTAGTATACTTTCTGTTCATCATATTTGACTTTCTCAAACTTTGTCACGTTTTTTTTTATAATTATCAAATTGGTATTCGCCATCAAATCATTGAATTATTTCACTTCTTTTTTGTTACATTTGACAATTAAATATGAGCATATAATGAAGAGGTTTCTTTGCTCAATTTTAAATAATATTGGACAGAGTAATATAATTTATTGCGCTATATTACAGAAAAAACGATATTTGGAAGCAAGGCAGAAATCAAAATTGAGAAAAACTGACGGAATAGGAGTTCGCGTCCTTGTTGATTGATCAAAGCTGCAGAAATTGATCCTAACATCTTTAGGGCGTCCCGTAGTTGATGGAGAAAGTATGGAATATATGCAATATCAGTCGAAATGCATTATTTTAACTCTTCGAAATGCTTTACTTTTAGCTTTATTGATAAGGAAATATTGTTCAATCTTCTTGAATTCCGAGTAGTTTATCTTATAATATTGAATATAAATTTTGTGAAAAATAAACTTCCCAACATCTACAATGTCTGTCCTCTTATAGTCTGTTATCATAGCACTCGGCTAACAAACAATTCCATCTACCATAAACTAATTGTATATACAAATGTAATACTTTTGCAATAAGCGTTTATCCAGGAACTTTATTTAAGATAGGGGACCTATTTAAGATTTTTAACAAGAATATAATCAATAGATATATTTCCACATTATAATGTGATAGCCACACAAAATATCAAATAAACGTTAAAGAGTACCGAAGGGACAATCAAAAATGGACAATCCAGAGAAACTTGCAACAAGACGAAGAAAAAACAAAACAAAAACACAACACAATATGTGTTGGACACCACTATGCACAAATAACGTATATTAGACATGATCCCTCATACAAACAACTAGAGGTAAAGACAACCGAACATCATTTTCATGCGGAAATCGCAACGAACACCACAACACGGAACTCAGAACGTAAAGACATTTGATAGAACAACACAAAAAACTAAGAAAATACGCATCACCCTAGAACATAAGCTGACATCATTAATACTTGGTATTTTGCGTATTGTAGCAATACTTCCTTGTCTAGTCAACACTGGTCTAATGAAATATATCACGATGCACTGTTCAATCGATAATAGCCACCCTTATACCCACATGAGGAATATATATATCCAGAATCATCATTCTGACACAAAACAACCAATAATCTTATTTTTTGTAATATTACAATTTTTTTTATATTACGACCGTTTTTTTTTTGAATTTCCACATCAACATTAATACCATCTTGTCATGCAGAAGTCATTAGATCGGTCTTTATATCAATTACCAGATATCTCTTTGGAATACTTTATTTGTCATTAAAATAATTGATTTTTATAAATAATCATCATAAAGGAAAGCCAAGATATTTTAGATTGTCATTAGCGCACGTTACCATCTCATGTTAGTGCGCATTAATACACATTGTATACTACAGTATATTGATGAGTAGATAAACATTCAGGTGATAAATCATACATAAACGTTAGAGAATATCGAAGGGGCAATCAAAAATGGACAATCCAGAGAAACTGACAACATAGGGTACACAAAGCGAAGAAAAACAATTCAGAGAAACTGGCAACATAGGGTACACAAAGCGAAGAAAAACAATCCAGAGAAACTGGCAACATAGGGTACACAAAGCGAAGAAAAAAAAACACGATACAATATGTGTTTGACACCACTATATATGCAAACAAACATAAATAAGAAAAGGATCCGATTGTGATTACGTCAAACCGAACATAATGGTAATCATTTGTAAGGAAGGTATTCCAGTGGCGCCAATCCGTGGTAACCGAACATAACGGTGATCATTTGTAAGGAAGGTATTCCAATACCGCCAATCCGTGGTAACCGAACATAACGGTGATTATTTGTAAGGAAGGTATGCCAATGCCGCCAATCCGTGGTAACCGAACATAACGGTGATCATTTGTAAGGAAGGTATTCCAATGCCGCCAATCCGTGGTAACCGAACATAACGGTGATCATTTGTAAGGAAGGTATTCCAATGCCGCCAATCCGTGGTAACCGAACATAACGGTGATCATTTGTAAGGAAGGTATGCCAATGCCGCCAATCCGTGGTAACCGAACATAACGGTGATCATTTGTAAGGAAGGTATTCCAATGCCGCCAATCCGTGGTAACCGAACATAACGGTGATCATTTG
>MJUT01064835.1:9529-20472 GCA_002080005.1 Gigantidas platifrons
CACGAAGATTGCCACTAGTGCAGCAGCAGGAACTGCTTCCTCCTTCAGAGTAGCACGAAGATTGCCACTAGTGCAGCAGCAGGAACTGCTTCCTCCTTCAGAGTAACACGAAGATTGCCACTAGTGCAGCAACAGGATCTGCTTCCTCCTTCAGAGTAACACGAAGATTGCCACTAGTGCAGCAGCAGGATCTGCTTCCTCCTTCAGAGTAACACGAAGATTGCCACTAGTGCAGCAGCAGGAACTGCTTCTTCCTTCAGAGTAACACGAAGATTGCCACTAGTGCAGAAGCAGGAACTGCTTCCTCCTTCAGATTACACGAGTTCAACTCCGGTTTTAGCGCGGTTCATATTCATATTACTCAATCTTTAGTTTTCTGTGTAGTGTTTTGTGCATCATCGTGTGTCCTTTTTTGGACATTGTATTGTCTAGCCTTCTTCGATTTATGGCTTGGGGAGGGAGTCTTTGATATCTTCAAATTTATAGTAATCCATTTATGTAGTACATCTTTCGTCTTTTAGTGATTTTATCGTTTTGTGATTAGAGAAAAATGGAACATGAAACTGATTCCTGAGCACCCGAGTTCACTCGGGGTTTTGAAAGGGTCAAAGGTGATCATCATTAGTTTTCTTTGCATACTGTTGTTTCAATATTTACAACATGAGCGTTTTTCTAAAATATTTCTTTACATTCTCGGTATATGCTGTCTGGTTTTCTCCGGGAAATCTGGTTTCCTCCACCAATGAAACTGACCGCCACGATATATACTGAAATATTGTTGAAAGTAGCGTTAAGCATAATAATTGTCCTTATCCTGTATTATGTCACTCGCGTAATCAGTTGTTAATCTTTGTGAGATAAGCTGATAGGGTTCTAGATTGATGTAACTAGATGTTAATCACTATACTAATGTAAATGTTCAACCACATGTCTTATGTCTTTAAATAGATGGCTTAATATTAAAACGAACAATATATCTGTTACAGGACCCGTTAGTAGCCGTTATGAGCGGACCAGGTTTGGATGAAATAGGTAGGATAAAGCACAACATCAAAGTATAAACACTTGAGAATATATTTGGTGAATTATTACGACCTTTACTAACCACAATTTGTCACCGGAATTGATCCTGTACAAGAAATTACAATGACGCTTTAGCTGTTCAATAAGAATCGCTACAAATAGTAAAAATTACGTTAATCTTTTACTCTCTGAATAAATGTAAACCATATTATTTAGTAAAAAGAAAAAAAACATTAGAAGATACCAAAGGGGTAAGCAGATCCTGTAAATCGAGCAAGGACAGTCGATACAATGACAGTCGATACAAGGACAGTCGATACAATGACAGTCGATACAAGGACAGTCGATACAATGACAGTCGATACAAGGACAGTCGATACAAGGACAGTCGATACAAGGACAGTCGATACAAGGACATTCGATACAATGACAGTCGATACAATGACTGTCGATACAATGACAGTCGATACAGTCGATACAATGACAGTCGATACAAGGACAGTCGATACAATGACCAGAAGAAAAAGGGACAAACAAACAAAACAAACAAACAAAACAAACAACAAGCAAACAATAACACACAAAGCATTACACACACAAATTCGCATATGAAGTAAAGCCTATGAATATAAATACAGACAAATCAATATAGCTCGTCACTGAAATAAAAATCTGACAGAGATCAAGAATCAAAGTCAGACAGTCAATACAATGTCTAAATGAAAAAAACAACAGATTGGTTAAAAAAACAAACAATTACACATAAAACTGATGATTGGTAAACATGACATTCTTCGGTTTTGACCCAATGTTACTATAAATGATCCAATAGACAGTGAAGTATAATCATTTACAATTACAGCCTTCTTACGAGGTGGAGGTCAATAATTGTCAACCTTATGTTTCATATGGGATTCTTACGTATAAAAAAGATGATTTATATCATGACTTTCAGAAATTTTCTTGCATTGTAATTATTGTACAAATGACAAAAATAATAATATGTGTACTTGTATATAATTGGTTATTGGTTATTGATTTATTTATAAGAGAACCATACATTGTATCAGGAATAGGACTTGTATAGCAATATTGTTGCCAAGTCCCATTTCATAATTATATACAAGATGTTTAAAATAAAGCGGAAAAGATCAATTAGATTACAGCAATATGAAAAAGCACGATGGGTACCACTAGTGGAGCAGGAACTGCTTACCCTTCCTGACCACCTGAGTTCACCCCTGTTTTATTGGGTTCGTGTTACTCGATCTTTAGTTTTATATGTATGTTTTGTAGATCGTTATTTGTCCTTTTGTTCTTTTTCCTTTAGCAATTGTGTTGTCTGTCTTTCTTCCATTTACAGATTATAATTACCCCTTTAGCACCTTTAAACTCTTCTTTAAACTGTGGTAGTCAGCAGTTCCATCAATATCCATCATTTATGTTTCAGGTGGTTTTGTGACGTACAGAGAAGACAGATTAGATTACAACGTTTACCAAGCATTAGATGGTGTAAATACCAGATCATTTCTAACTCAATCATATATTGGTAAGTATAACGTTTACCAAGCATTAGATGGTGTAGATACCAGATCATTTCTAACTCAATCATATATTGGTAAGTATAACGTTTACCAAGCATTAGATGGTGTAGATACCAGATCATTTCTAACACAATCATATATATTAAAATAATACCTTATTATATATCTGTATTATGGTAAACCTTTGTTACATGTAGATTCTCCTTCAGTTGCCCGTGGGTTACGATATTTCTCCACGCGAGAGAATTAAATTAAAAATTTTAACAACGATCCGTCAGGCTAGTGGTTAAAATTTTAAATTTAACTCTCGAGAGTGGAGACATATCGTAACTCACATGGGCAACTGAAGGAGAATTTGTTTCTCCCATTATTTAACACGAACTTTATTTCAAAAGCCGTCAAACGAGTCAAACGAGTCAAATGCGGGGAAAGGCACGAGACATTTCAATCCTCTAGAGGATTACAGATTTTAACACCACGGGGTTAAAATGACGTCATAATGGGAGAAAATGGTATACAGATCTACAAATATACAATAAATTAATAAATAAATACAATAATAAATATAAAATATATACAATATATATAACATGGTCGGAAGTCATGCCTACCACAGTTACCCAGGAGGATACTGTTGTTTAAGAAATAATTCTCTCATGTCATGTGTTATGCTCATTTTAACATGGGGAGGCATTATATTTGTTGATATGTTTACACTGAGCGAATTATGGCACTGTGTAAGATATTCGATGTACACCGAGCGAATTAAGGCACTGTGTAAGATATTCGATGTACACCGAGCGAATTACGGCACTGTGTAAGATATTCGATGTACACCGAGCGAATTACGGCACTGTGTAAGATATTCGATGTACACCGAGCGAATTACGGCACTGTGTAAGATATTCGATGTACACCGAGCGAATTACGGCACTGTGTAAGATATTCGATGTACACCGAGCGAATTACGGCACTGTGTAAGATATTCGATGTAATAAACCAAGCCCTCGGGTGACATAATCTTTCTCTGTTAGACAATCCGTCATATCACACTCTTACCAGGTTGATAATTATACAACATTAAATAATAATATATATAAATTATATTGTAGGATATTCTATAGCAGTAGCACGTTTCTTTAAGACTAATAGTTGTGCTAATGACCCAGTTTTACTAGGAATGCCCCGGTTTGCTACAGAAACAGAAGGTCACACAGGATCGGTATGTTTTGGAATTATTTACTAAAAATACGGTTTTCAGTGAGGTTTGTGTTGCTCAATCGCCTCGTGTAATGTTTTTCGTATTCTGGTGTTCAACGCGATTTCCATTTCAGATGCAGTTTGTGTAGTTTAGCAGCAACACGACGGGTGTCGCCATTGGAGCAGGAATTGCCTAACCTTCCGGAGCGCCATAGTTTACCCCTGATGTTTAGTTTTCTAGTTTTCTGTGTATTGTCTTTTAGATCGTTGTTTATCTTTTTCTTTTCTTTTGTTCATTGTGTTTTCTGTCCATCCTCGATATACTGCCTCTGATTACCCATGTGGTATCTTCAATATTATCTTTAATAATTCGATAAAATAATAGATCAATTCTTATTTTCGTAGTTGTATTATTAAGAAGAAAATAAAACAATCAACCAATATCAACTACACTAACAACTACTTCTAACAGAACATCATAGAAACAAATCAACCAATATCAACTACACTAACAACTACCTCTAACAGAACATCATTAGAAACAAATCAACCAATATCAACTACACTAACAGAACATCATTAGAAACAAATCAACCAATATCAACTACACTAACAACTACCTCTAACAGAACATCATTAGAAACAAATCAACCAATATCAACTACACTAACAACTACCTCTAACAGAACATCATTAGAAACAAATCAACCAATATCAACTACACTAACAACTACCTCTAACAGAACATCATTAGAAACAAATCAACCAATATCAACTACACTAACAACTACCTCTAACAGAACATCATTAGAAACAAATCAACCAATATCAACTACACTAACAACTACCTCTAACAGAACATCATTAGAAACAAATCAACCAATATCAACTACACTAACAGAGCATCATTAGAAACAAATCAACCAATATCAACTACACTAACAACTACCTCTAACAGAACATCATTAGAAACAAATGAGGAGAAGAACAACCCCGGCATGGAATAGGTTAAAGGGATATTGTCTTCGATTTTTTTTTCTTAATTTTAACTGTCCATAAATGATTTGTTTAAGCTATCATTAAACAGTTATGCTACAAAATATACGATTGGTGTTATTTTTTTTTTTACAAAAAAGACCCAAAACTATCGTTATCGGAATTATTGTTCGGATGACAGAAATTCAAAGTGAAAGTAAAAGTAAAAACGGAAGTTTGGAATTCTCGGGGGTTTAGTTTTGAGGTAAGGAAAATACTGTTAAGATTCAAACACTTCATGATTGTCACGCTTGTTTAATGTTGTTTGAATCTTAACGTTTCGTAGCGTATTCGCCAATAATTCGGTGTTTAATCTTCATTTTATGAAGGTCAATACGGAAAACAACAATAATTTTGGGTATGAAAAAATGTGGTAGACAATATACCTTTAAACAGTGAAACTGCTCTTCTTCGATTTACGGAATCTAATTACAACTTTGTTATCTCTTCTGATATAAATGGATATGAAGAATAATTTGAAGATATCAAAAGGGTAATCATAATCCGTAAATCGAACGGCAAAACGGGTGCAAGCAAGCAATAAAATAAACTGGAAAATTATAGACAGTGGTAACACTAGCTGGCTCACTAGAAACACTGGGAATTGTATGATGTTCTGAGCTCATGTTTGATTAATTAAAATTCCCACAAACATCTCAATAATATATTTAGGACTTTATGAAGATGGTATTAGATACACTTATTTTGCTTAATTTCCCAAAATAAAATAAGTATTAATGAAACAATGTTTCTCCGCCCATAGGCATAGGACACGTAGCTGATATAGGCTCTTGGCTTTATTCGTTCCTGCTCTCCCATAAACTCTTCATTAAATTATTTGGCTTTCTGATCGTTTGATTATGAGCATGCATGATGAATTTCATTCTATAGACACGTTGTGTGCAATAAATTCGATATCTACTGTTTTTTTTATATGTTTTGTATACATTTTATTTTTAAGGTTATCTTAGTGTGTGACAGTAGAGCACAAAGTGGAAAAGATATAACTATACTGAAACAATTCTTTGGGGATCAGGTAAAATATCAGGGTCGCCATGACAATATACACTGAACGTGTTAAGATTTTAAAACATGGCACTTTCACACCAGCAACAGCCAAGTAGTTAAATCAATCTAATTAAAATTCGATCTTTGATTGCTCCCGGTTTTGCTATGTCGCGCATAAATGTGAGACGTAATCGGGAGCAATCAAAGATCGAACATTAATTAGATTGGTAGTTAAATAGAATGGAAAATAGCAGACTGGGAACACATGGATGTGATTGCATTTGACAAGAAATATTATTGTTAGAAATATATAGTTGTATTATCGGTTGGAAGTTACAGTTCCTTTATTGGCGAGGAGTTGTCACTCAGGCACATTTGCTGGGGTATTTGTAGTAGTATTCCTTTAGGTGCAGAATAAAATACGACAAAGACAATATTACGACATCAACCACATGTCACTATGAATCAATGGTAGTATGAATCACATGTCACTATGAATCACATGTCACTATGAATCACATGCCACTATGAATCACATGTCACTATGAATCAATAGTAGTATGAATAACACATGTGAAAGCATTAATGTAGATTTGTGGTACCCTAGGGTATACATATATTGTCATGCAAAAACATTTGTCCAAGTTAATGTAGCTTACGTGGTAAATGTTGTCTTGCTTATAAGTTGTACAAATAATCTCACAGATATAAACTGATCTATTGCAACAAATTTTATATTGTAATTTTACCTTTGATATTTGAACGCTATTTACCTCGGATGATATGTATTATATAAATGTCACAGTAATAAACATTGAACACCATCAGAAAGAACAAACAGACACGATGTCAAGAGGAATTTACAAATTTTAAATTGAATTATGTCAATCAGTACAAAACAACTGGCATTTTTAATGTTATAGCTCCACATCCTTTCTTAAATGTCTTATTAACATACAATAAATTGAGACATATATGTAAAATGATTCTGGCTTTCTTTATTAACACGTTGAATTCTGTGTTTCATTACCAACAGATTGGATCTGGTTTTGGATATGGCATAATTGTCTGTGATTACAATGGTGATGGTGAGGATGACATCCTGGTGTCAGCGCCATTCTTCTCTACTGCTGATAACATAGACACAGGGAGAGTATTTGTATTTTTGGGAACTGGAAATGTAAGTTTGTACAATAACATGAAACACAAAATATACCACACTGTCAGAACAACTGCAAAATTAAATTTCAAATCGTAAAAAGATGAAAAATCGATACCCAAGCACACAAATACATGACCGCTGACATTCCAGGCTTGGTACAGTCACTTCAATGAAAAGAGGTGGTGTTAAGATACACAATGTAGTTGTATTGGCCCAACCTCCCTTCTTAGTGATATAAACATTAGATCATTAAAGACAAAAAATTGTACTGATACTTAAAAGTCTGCTTCTTGCCTTGACCTTCACCTTGAAACCAACAAAGTAGGAAGATTAAAAAAACATTCTGCGGCAAACACGACGACTTCACTTTTCAAATAGTAGGGTCCGTGTTGCTCATCTTTTTTTAATTTTCGTGCTGTTATGTGTCTTTACCTTCCGAGTTCCGTGTGAAAACGATGTTCGGTTCGTCTTTACATCCAGTGGTTTATAGGATGGCTTCTGTGTTATTTACCTTATTTGAGTGTGTTTGCGCAGAGTGGTATCCAACCCATGTTGTGTTGTGTTTTTGTTGTCTGTATAATCGATGTAAAATATCCTATCACTAAGTACTAAGTTTGTTTATTGCACAAGAACCGTTTAGCAGATATACACAAGACAAATATCGCAGAAAGATAGACAATACTAGAAATGCATGATTATGCACATAATGTAAAATTGTGTATCATTACGTATCAAAGGTCTTTCATATTATTAGCTCATAAGATTAGAAAGTATGATGTGCACAAGATTTAAAATAGATTTTGCACAAAATAAAGTGAAAATAACAACGTTCTGCCTCTGTAAGAAAATGAGGCAGCTTGTACAAAGCCTGAATACTTAACGATAAAATGTGCATTTATTCATTAATATTGTGTGTCTTATTGCTGCGTTCTCTAATTTAGGATGTTTTTCTAAACCCAATAAATGAAACATTGACTGGTGAAGACGCTGAACATGGACGATTTGGTAATGGTATGGCTAGTCTTGGAGATATAACAGCCGATGGTATTGATGGAAAGTATTTATATATAACTTTATAACATTGAAGAATACAAAAACATGTGAAGTGAAAAAAAGTACAGCTCGAGTAAAATTGATAAAACACAAATGTTGTATGATTGTTGTGATAAGAAGTAAATGTACTATCTAAGCGGGTTAATCTTGAATTTTAATGTCGTAAGAAACTGATATATCTATTATATATATATATTATAATTTACGTTTATATTTTTCCTATTGGTCTTTGTTAGCCAGCCGGCCCAAATGACAGTATATAGACCGGGCCCAATCCATATATCTTCGTCTTCGTCAAAATTCACCATTATGACGTCAAATTTATTTCCGGTTTCTCTGAGTCTTTATTTAGGGAGAAAATTGGAAGCGAAGTATAATATATCAAATAGTTCACAGCACTTCGGGCGAAATGGCCCTCAGTACCATATAAGGATAGCTTTTTTCCAACTGTTCTGGATTTATGGAACAAACTAGATAATGATACTAGGAACATTCAGTCATTATCTTCATTCAAGATTAAACTTAATGAAGATGTTGTTAAATCTCCTAGCTTCTACACTATTGGTTCTCGCAGCTTAAATATTTGACATTGCCAACTTCGTAATGAAGCAAGCAGTTTAAATCACCACTTGTTTCAGTCTCATCTGTCTGACAGCTCCCAGTGTGCCTGTGGGGATGCAATTGAAAATAATTTCCATTATTTTTATGTTTGTCCANTGTTCATTAGACACAGAATACAACTTTTTAATTCTCTAAGAAAGTTTCAAGATGTTTTAAATTTGGATATATTATTGAAAGGCTCACCAATCCTTACTGTAGAGGAGAATACTGAGATATTCGATGCTGTTCACCATTTCATTACTGGTAGTAGAAGATTCACATGATTCAATAAATATTCTGCATCTTTTTCTCTGTATTTGGTTATATAACATTGAAAATTCTTCCCATATATAGCTCCAAAACTTTAATTTTTTCAGTTTAATTAATAGCTGTACATCATTCAATTATTCATCTCCTCCCCCTTTTTTTCCCAATTTGTACTTGCTTATCTCAATCACTATTTTGTTTAGATATTTCCCCCCTTATTTACTTATTGTCTCTTCTTCCTATATTGCTCCCAAATTTCCTTTATTCAATTATAAATATATATACTGAAAAAGAGTTAATTCATATTGATATGGTGGACNTCACTTAATTAGTGATTTTTATTTCATAATTTCAGTTTACATGTTCAATGTTGTATATATTGTGTGTTAAATGTAAGTTCAGTCTATCCATCATGCTATGCCAATTCATCATTATTAATATTATAAATGATAACAGCTTAAATATAAAGCCATTTGGCTATTCCAAATTATATCATACCTATTAACAAGGTAAGAAAAAAAATTTGGTGGTTATGATTCTGCCATTACTATATATGTGTTTATGCTTGGTAATTAAGATGAATTGCATGTATACATGATGGGTAGATTGCTCTATGTCTTATGTAAATTGTTTTATAAATGTTCCATCTTGTTGGAGAGGATTTGTATAGGCATAGCCTGTTGTCCAATCCTATTGATTTATCAATAAAATATTTGAAATGAAAGTACCATGAACTATCTATTAAATATTAATATTAGCCTTGTTTCACGTATTGAATGCCTGCTATTGTAGTTATGACATTATTAGTTCTTTTGCTTTATTGTCGTTTTTTTTTATTATAGATATAGCAATATCGGCACCATTTGAAGGCTCAGGTGTAGTTTATATATTCAATGGTAGAGCTGGTTCAGTTAATACCAAATATTCTCAAAAGATAATTGGTAAAAACATACACCCGGGTATTATGTCATTTGGATTATTCATCAGTGAGTCACGTGATATGGATGCAAACGGATTCCCAGGTAAAACACACAGACGGTGCTTTGTTTTCTAGTAACTACTTTTATTACCTCCACACTGAAGAGTTATTACACGATAACATTGCAATGCAATCAGATTATATTATAATCATTCGAAAATCATAATGATTGGAAATAAATGCAAGGGAAAACAGAAGGGAAAGCTAAGAGTGGACAATTCAGAGACACGGGCAACACTGGACGCAAAACACAGAAAACAATCAAACAAACAAAAATAACGCACAAAAACCAACATAAAACAACACAGAAACCAAACATAAAACAACACAGAACCTGGGGGAGAACCAGAGCTTGCTAAAGGTAAGCGTTGGTGTTTCTTATTAGACACTCGCCATGTTACACGTTGTCAGAGACGATAAAAGTTACATCAGTCTTAATAAACACCCACATAGCTGAAAGTTCGAATATATTATAATGCAGTTGTAATAAAAGTAAACAAAACTGTAGAAAATAATATACAACAAACTTAATAGTAGAAATATGTTATGGTGGAAAATAGAGAAAAGAAAAGTATTTAAAGATGATTCATTGTTTATGACGTAATAGACATTGACGGTTCACTAGGATTATCATGAATGGTTGCTGTGCTTGGAGGAATTGTCCACATCTCTTTTTATTTTACCATTTTGCAATGTATTTAAGAACTTACATTTAATTTATATTATACAGTTATTTAATGGGTGTGGATGCAATATACCAAACTATTTGTCCTGAGGTGCTGGGAATGACCAAGTATTTTATTGCATCCACACCCATTAAATAGCTGTTTTATATCTTAATTAGATAGATGCAAGGTAGCAGACATGACTTAAATATATTCATGCATATATTGTAGAAAAACTGATGAAAATGATTTATTTGTTGAATTAGATAACAATAAACAAGTGTAATACAGAGTAAAAAGTCCTTAATTTTTATATTACATATGTTTTTCAATATTATTATTATTTAAATATTAAAATTTTGATATGTTATGGATACTGAAATTTGTGAAATTTTTTGAACATTTGG
>MJUT01064835.1:20534-36931 GCA_002080005.1 Gigantidas platifrons
TTTTTTTTTTTTAGCTTTAGAATTTTGAAATTGTTTTGAAAATTTTGAAGTTTTGAATTTTTTTTTGAAATTTTTGAAGTTTTGAAATTTGTTGTCCAATGAAATAACAGTTCAGTAGTCTCTTGAAGACTTGACGCGTCAATAGATCACAGGGGAGCAAAAAACGCAAAAATATCTTAAAATATGTAGTTACTTAATAAACAAGAAAAAAATTACAATTAGGTAATAATACCATATATTATGAAATCATGGGATCTACAACCTCTATTATATCATATATTATAACACAACGTGACATACATTACAATATGTAATACAGATAATTATTTCATCGTGGCGGTATACAAAGTATCTTTGTATTTGATAGATTTTGTTGTTGGATCACCACTGTCAGATAGAATTACTTTGCTGAGAGGTAGACCTGTAGTCATGGTGACCCCGTCTCTAGAGGTCACTCCTTCAATTATTCCATTAAACTCCAGTAGACTTGACTGCTCTCCAGATGACAGCATGACACCATGTACAACTGTTACAATCTGTTTCTCCTTTACTGGACCAGGCTTAGATCTTATAGAAACGACTTGTAAGTTGATAAATATGTATTTCTGTTGATGTAACTAACCGAGTATGTTATATATATCTGTCAGTTGAAACTATCCGAATATATTTAATACCACTTTGTCAAATTGCCAGTTACAACTACCCAAGTACGTTATATAATTGTCAGTTACAACTACCCAAGTACGTTATATAATTGTCAGTTACAACTACCCAAGTACGTTATATAATTGTCAGTTACAACTACCCAAGTACGTTATATAATTGTCAGTTTAGAAATCATTCAACGAGTTTAACATTTAGTAGTTTACAACGAAGCTTGGCCTTCATCACTCTTATGTGTCTGCAACATCTGTGTTTATGCTTTCCATATTGATTTGACTCGCTCAGTTTTGAAACATACTTTTGCTCATAGTGTACCCTCATATTCATTAACTGTCGTGTCAAACTAAATATTAACGTAATAAACATGCATAATCCGTTTGACTTCTGTAAATCTCCATTTTTCTAATTGAATGTTAATATATGATATAAACGAACTCTGATATTCAATTTCCAATTGGGGGCCCTGGTGGCTCAATGAGTTAGGTCGTTGGATATAACAGCTCATACAAGCCTATCACCAATATGGCATGAGTTCGCGCCCAGCTTTGTAAATTACAAAAAAGGGTGCTCTCGACTCGCAGTCGCAAGTGATAAAGTTTACCAGTTGCTTGCCCAGGGTAGGTGGTTCTCTCCGGGTACTCCGGCTTCCTCCACCACTAAAACTGGTCGCCATGATATAGCTGAAATATTGCTGAAAGTGGAATTTGCTGCTTCTCGTCTAAACACACATTAGTAAGGAAGGTCTAAAATGTTCAGCTCGGAGTCAGGACAACATACCCGAATTGAGCGATCTGTCTATCTGTTTAAGCATGTTTTTAATGGGCTAGCTATGAACTGACAATACAAATCCAAGTTGACGTGTTGGTCTACTTAAGACTAGATATTTTGTTCTCTCCATGATATAGATTAAATATTGCTCAGTTTGAACGTTAAACCAATCATTCACTCTCTAGAATTTCATCTTTTAGATGTATCCTACCGTTTAAGCGTAGACTCTGACAGAACAGCTAGCCGACGTCCAAGTCGAGTTCACCTTATCTTCGACGATACAAACTTCAACAATATATTGGTCAGAGATAATAGAATGATACGGAAGAGAGTGGAAACATGTGACAACGTATTTGCACGAGTTTCTGTATGTATCTTAGTGAATGCTCAAAACACATAAATTATACATTGTAAACATTAAGAATAATTTGAAGATGCCAAATTCGTAAATCGAAGAAGGGCATTCGACACAATGGTTAAAAGTTAAATGACAGAAGGACAAATAACGATCTACAAAACATACACATAAAACTAAAAATCGATTAACACGAACACCGCTAAAATTTCGGGAATTAACTCATATGCTCCGGAAGGGTTAGCAGTTCCTTCTCTACTAGTGGCACCCGTCGTTTTAATCTAGTTACAAACCCGTATTCTGTATATTCAGGTATCATTGTATGCACGTTTAGTATTGTTTTTTGTATCATTGTTCTAATCAACGTCCTATAGGGTGACTGGAATTATGAAAATTTAAAGTAATGTCCAAAAATATAGCATCTAGATCGCAACTGTCGGTGCCATTGGCTGAACTGAGGAAAACAGTGTCCTTCGCAAAATCACCATCTTGCCATAAGGCACATGCAAACGTTATCAGAGCATATTGCATTGAAGAAATATCCGCAATGAACTGGAACCTAACTAACTAATTGTAGTACTAATGATGCATATTACTTGATGAAAATCCCAATGCTATACGAGCAATTCTTTTGTAGCTGTTATATACTGTTTTCTCCCATTATTACGGCGTTTTAACCCCACTGCACTAGTGGTGGAAAAATTTGTAATCCTCTAGAGATTAAAATGTCTCGTGCCTTTCCTCGCATTTGACTCATTTGACTCGTTTGACGGCTTTTGAAATAAAGTTCGTGTTAAATAATGAGAGAAACAAATTCTTCTTCAGTTGCCCATGACGACTTGTGGTTAACATTTTAATTTAACTCTCTTGAGTGGAGAAATATCGTAACCCACGGGCAACTGAAGGAGAATCTATATTTCTACTATAATGGTAGCATTTATTGCCTATTACATGTTCGTTTAAGGCGTTACTGTACACTTCTGTATGAAGCTACTGCGACCCTGCGTGAAGCTCAACAGAAACTGGTCAAACACAGACCGCGTTGAATAGACCAAATAGGAAATTCGACCAGTATGTTCAATAATTTTGTCTTTTTGTTTTCTGTTTAAATTTAGCATTTCTATTTGCATACCTAGAGTTACAGTATAAACACCCTATACATGTACGTACATTGTCGGAAAATGTAAGTTTTATTTGTTATTTCAACGAAGAGATCTCTTGAGGTTTGTTTTTATTCTTATTTCTAAAGCTCGTACACTTAACTATTGTAAATCATAATTAGTTGCTTTTATTCTCTTATCGATAGTCTGTAGACAGACAATTCTTCTCCTCGATAGAAGATGAAGTAAAAATGACAATGACTTACACTTTAAGTGATGGTTCTGCATCAACACAGGTTTTACCAGTACTTAATCCGAATTCACTAACCAGCTTTACAACTGTGGTATGTATTGAATTTATTGAAAAACCCTGAAATCACAATACTGTGAACGAAGAGTTTGAAGATACCAAAGAGGTAATCAGAAACCGTATATCGAAGAAGAATAGACAACACAATGGCCCAAAGAAAAAGTATATAAGGACAAACAACGATCTACAAAATATACATATAAAACTAAAGATCGAGTAACACGAACCCCACTAAAAACCGGGCATAAACTCAGGTGCTCCGGAAACTATTATTATTCGTGGAGTTTCAACATTTCTGGATTTCGTTGTTCACGCAAAGGACGAAATATAATACACAACAAAATACAAGAGTTCTATATTGATTTTGTTGGCAAGTATGAAAACACGAATTAAAGAACCAAGAACCAAGGAAGTTTTCGCAATCTGATTGGTATTAGACGTAAGCAAAGTACTTATATCAGAGCATATGGTCATTTCCTGTGACAAAATAAAACACTGATGTAAGATAGTAAATAACAATAACACAAAGCTGGTCACACAGGACAAGGGGCCGTCGTGGCCGTGATCGTATGTTAGTTGGATTTACAACTATATATGCAATCAGTACCTATCACCACTGGTGTTTTGAGTTCGGATCTCGATCAGGGCGAGGGGTGTACAACATTAAGTGTTAAAGGTTGTCTGTAACATGCGACAGGTCGGTGATTTTTTTCCGGGTTCCACGATTTCCACCACTAATAAAACTGACCATCACGATATAACTGAAATATTGTTGAAAGTGGCGTTATTAGACACCATCAAACAAGCCAAGGTTAATACATTTATGTACTAAGAAATTTGTAATCTATTTTCTAGTATAGTCATTTGTCAACCTGCAACTTATTGTATTTATCTAATCTAGACATAGTTACATGAAATCAGCACCTCGCATACATTTGCCATTACAGCTTTCTCATGTCCCTATCCATTTCTATAAATTTGGTATGCTAGTAGTTACGTTTAGCCGCAGGTGAACTCCTTGGTAGTAACGCTACCGTCCGTCCTTCCGTAACATCCTTGTGAACACTCTAGAATCAACATCATTCAATGGTTTTGACCACACTTGGTACATACTTAGTCCTTAAGTGAATCTGGAACCCTATTGATTTTCAAGGTCATAGGTTAGAGGTCAAGGTCACCGGGTCAATGTTTTAGACGAGGGGATATGCCATGCCTGGCGTTGCCCTTGTTATCTCTTACTTTTACTGATTTTAAATAAAAATAGATGCATTTAACCTCTGACTTTAACATAAATGTTAATTAAACGCTGTTTCCGTGTAAAAACCAGGTTCACCTCGTCTTTACTCCCAATTGTTAAATGTAGGGAGTTCATGTTTTATTTGTATTTTTTATATTTATTTTCGTATACCTTTTTCCAACACGATTTCCATGCCCGATGATGTTCGTGTCATTTAATAGTAACACGACGGGTGTCACTGGTGGAGCAGGAACTACTAACCCTTCCGGAGCACTTTAGTTCGACCCCAGTTTTTAGATGTCTGTGTAGTGTTTTGTAGATCACTGTTTGTCCTTTTTACATTGGTCATTGTGTTGTCTCATGTCCTTCTTCAATTTACGGATTTTGATTACCTCTATTCTTATTGAAAGATTTCCTGGATTCGTTGGTCATTTAAATAATATGTCCGTTCTGACATTGTTTTACAGGATGAATGCGGACAGTTTTATGTCTAGCCTCTAGGTATCACTTGTTTAATTTTGGCTTAACTTTTATAATGAGTTGGCTGATATTGGCTGTAATATGATTGCTTAGCCTGGTGGTACATTAATGAACTATATACTGTATCATTAAGTATCAACAGGTTATTTTAAAGGAATCAATATAACCACCTATTTTGTTATTCAGGCTCATTTTCAGACTGGGTGTACCGGTCTGTGTGAACCTAACTTACAAGTTACTATGACGACGATGCCACCACGTATCATCATTGGACAAACTAATGACCTTGTCATAACTATAACTCTTATCAATACAAATGAACCAGCGTTTGCCCCGAGTGTTGTCATAAAGTTCTCCAGTAACACACAGTTTGTAACATTTCGGCCATTGCTAGAAGAAGGATCTGTCAGGGTGGTATGTTCGAAAGGAGCAGAAAATAACACTGTTCTCTGTAATTGTGGAAATCAATTGCTCCAGCACCAGATAGCAGCATTTCGTCTAAATTTTGATGTGTCTAGATCTATTCTTCAACAAGGAGTGTTTAACACGACTGACATTCCACTTAACGTTGAGGTAACATCTACTGCCATTGTACAATCAGGACTCGATGACAACCATGAAGATAATACAGCAAGTGTAGTTGTTCCTGTGGAATTCAAAGCAGCAGTTGAGATAAATGGGTTTGTTTCTTTTGTATCTGAATGTGTTAACGTGCAATCTTTTATATCTACGTTTTTATTAGCAACTTAAGTAATATTTTAAGATACCAAAAATGTAACCAAAATTTATTAATTGAAGAAGGGCATTACACACAATGACGAAAGAAAAAACACCAATAACAAAACAAAACAAATCATGAAGACGAACAATAGTTCGCATAGCTAACGACTGGGAAATAAGATCCCTACTAACAATCGTGGATGAATTCAGGTTCTCTGGAAAGGTCAAGTAGTTCCTTCTCCTCGAGTAATATAGCAATATACATTGCTTCAAGAGATGCAGGTGTTTCAACATACCGGTATATATCTGTCTTATTAGTGGTATTTGTGGTATTTCTGGAAGGGTGTAGAATCAAAACATTCAAAAACCATTCGAAAGAACAGCTACAATATTATATCTAGCAAATGTACATTAAAGGTTGTTTGATACACATCCTGTATATGTTTTCCTTCTTTGACAAAAGTGGTAAAAAAGGGATAATCAAACATATTGCACCATCAATGGAAAACTGTTCATTAAAAGAAAAAACTACGTTATTTAAACTTATGTATCTTACTCTGATTAGTTACTATAGTGGAGCAGGAACTGCTTACCCTTCCGGAGCACCGGAGTTCACCCCTGATTTTAGTGGGGTTCGCGTTACTCGATCTTTAGTTTTATATGTATGCTTTGTAGATCGTTGTTTTTCCCTTTGGCCATTGTTTTGTCTGTTCTTCTTCGATATACGGATTCTGATTATCTCTTTGGTATCTTCAAACTCTTCTTAAACTACAAGATTCCAGTAAAATGTGCTCACGAAGCGTCAGGCAGAGCTCAATGATGGACTATTAATAAATTGTAATGCATGTGCTTACTTTGGATTATATGTCTGAATAACACCGAGTCTAGTATTTACGTTACATTTGAAAGTGTTACAAGAAATGTTCTCCAACAATCAGTGGCAAAAATAATATAAAATAGTCGAATGAGGTTTATAATATTTTAGATACGTAATTGAAATATATCCAAATGTTTAACCAAGGGTTCCTAGTGATTAAGTAGAATTCATTACTTCGAAAGTTGTATGATCTTCTCCACCATGACCTAGTTAATCATTACAGAAAATGTGTGTCACAAATGACCACGAATATGTTCCATACGTTGCAATGACAATCCGGTACTTTCATCATTCATAACTTATCACCGGGGTAATAGCAAGAATAACTCGGCAGGTGTCACTAGTGGAACATGTTTAGCTAATCCTTCCGGAGCACCTGAGTTCATCCCCTATTTTAGTGGGATTCGTGTTACTCGATCTTTAGTCTAATGTGTTTTATGTGTATGTTTTGTAGATAGATGTTTGTACCTTTATTACTTTTTCTATCGGCTATATTATGTTTTCTGTTCTTCGATTTACGGATTCTGATTACCCCTTTGGTATCCTCAAGCTCTTCCTACCCTTCAGAAGCATCATAGTTTTTAGTGGGGTTGTTGTTCGATCTTTTGTTTTCTATGTAGTATTTTATAGATCATTACTTGTCCTTTTTCTTTTAGTCATTTTTTTGTTTTCCTTCTTTCTTTGCAAGGCGTCTGATTCCCCCTTTTGTATCTGCACACTTTTCCATTTTCCAATTATATAGTTACACATTACAGAATTGGTACTCCAGAACAAGCATTTATCTCAGAAGAAACAGATACACTGACCTTTACACACTCCTATGATGTGTATAATACTGGTCCAAGTCCAATGATTTCATCAGAGTTATATATAGGACTACCTCTATACAATAGTTACCAGAAGATGATCTTAAGCTGGACCGATATACAGGTATGTTACCTATGCAGTTTATCTGACGTCAGTATGCATCCACCACTTATTCACTAACAATCTAGGTGGCAACTGGAGATATCCACTACCACTCACTAACAATTCACTTTGTATCTATAAACATCCACTATCACTCATTTACATTAACAAGTTATGTGGCATCGGTAAACATCCACTAATATACACTGATAATATTTGTGGCATTAGTAATATCCAATACTACTCACTGATAATATATATGGCATCAGTAAAAATCCAATACTACTCACTATTAATATATCTGGCATCAGTAAACATTCAATACTACTCAATGATAATATATGTGGCATAATACTAAACATTCAATACTACTCAATGATAATATATGTGGCATCAGTAAACATCCACTACTACTCAATGATAATATATGTGGCATTTTACTAAACATCCAATACTACTCAATGATAATATATGTGGCATTTTACTAAACATCCAATACTACTCAATGATCATATATGTGGCATCAGTAAACATCCACTACTACTCAATGATAATATATGTGGCATCAGTAAACATCCACTACTACTCAATGATAATATATGTGGCATTTTACTAAACATCCAATACTACTCAATGATAATATATGTGGCATTAGTAAACATTCACTACCACTCACGGACAATTTATGTGACATCAGTAAGCACCCACCTTCTACTCATTGACAATTTATGTGGCACCAGTACCCATTTTGGTGGCACCACATGTAAACATCAATTACCACTCACTGACAATGTATATAGCATCAGTGTCAATTTCGGTGTCACCTGTTAACACTGACAACGTACGTGGTATTTATAAACATCCGCTACCACTCATTTATCATGAAGGTGGCATCACGAAGCATCCACTTCCCGATTAAATTGTCTTATTACAGGTATATAGTTCCTATATGTCCTGTCATATTGTGTCACTATTGGTCTCTTAAACGTTTCGTGCTGATACCTCTAGTTAGATCAATGTGCTGATACCTCTAGTTAGATCAATGTGCTGATACCTCTAGTTAGATCAATGTGCTGATACCTCTAGCTAGATCAATGTGCTGATACCTCTAGTTAGATCAATGTGCTGATACCTCTAGTTAGATCAATAATCTATAATTGTAGTTAAATTATTCTTAAACGTTTCGTGCTGATACCTCTAGTTAGATCAATAATCTATAATTGTAGTTAAATTATTCTTGTGCTACCAGATTATTTGTGTTATTGTAGATAGACAGTGGTGACTTGACAACGAATTGTACAGTTATGCCTCCTATGAATGAAAGTATCAGATCGGATTCAGATTCAGACGGTAACCTAGATGTTGAAACGGAGAATCGAATAAAGAAAATGGTATGATTTTATTGCTTTATGAACATATTGAAGTAATAAAAACGTAGATATAAAAACATTCATCAGATATGATGAAAGTCAAAAGACTGGAAAGCTAAATAATAGAAAGTCCATTCATAGTCATTGGAATAGAAACGTAGATTTTAAATGTGGTGCGTACGACACGTTTCTGGAATAACTTTCATCAGGTATGCTCAAGATCAAAGGATTGGAAAGCCACACAATTTAAGTTTTGATAGCAATAAAAGCAAAAGACCTAAACAGAATCGTCAAAATCGGCTATGTTACCAATGTCTGCGTATGAGAATCTTAATGTTTTTATACCCCCGCGACGAAGAGTCGGGGGCATATTAATTTACCCTTGTCCGTCCGTTCGTCCATCCGGATATAGATACATGGTTTGTCTCCTGCTACAGATTTAGAGCTACAGCTTTAATATTTTGTATGATGTTTATACACATAACGGAGGTGTGCATGTCCACAGAATTTTGATTTTCTTCAAATATTCACAAAATGACAGGTAGTTGGACTTCATTTCCTTCTTACTAGTTATATCTTATGGTCAGGCGGGGGCGTCATTTGTGTCTTACAGATACACTTCGTTTTTTTAATCACTCCTAACAAAACAACTTTGTCCATAAGTATCAAGTGCGGGGGCATGCTTCTTTTCTAGTTTTTTTATTTTCTTCTTGGAGAACTGTAAATCTCAATAATGCATATTTCTAATAAGAAGAGTTTGAAGATACCAATTGCAAAGATTTTTTGTGTTTAATGCCACTTTCAGCAATATTTCAGCTATATAATGGCGACCAGTTTTAGTGGTGGAAGAAGCCGGAGTACGCGGAGAGAACCATCGACCATGGGTAAGTAACTGGCAAACTTTATCACTTGCGGTTGCGAGTCGAGTGCACATTTTTTTGTAATTTACAAAGCCGGGCGCGAACCTACGCCGTATTGGCGATAGGCTTGTATGAGTTGCTAGGTAATCTAACTTCCTAACTCATTGAGCCACCCGGGCCCCTTACTAAAAGACAAACAACGATCTACAAAACATACACATAAATCTAAAGATCGAATAACACGAACCCCACTAAAAAGCAGGGGTAAAACACAGGTGCTCCGGAAGGATATACAGTTCCTGCTCCACTAATGGCACTCATCTTGTTAATCTAGTTACAAACCTGGTGATAAGTCATGCATGAGAAGATCGGGAGGTGTTTACGACAATTGTAGCATATCCTTGGTCATTTGTGACACAGATATTCCATAGCGGTCAGCCAAATCATGATGGCGACCGTACAAAATAAATCATGTCACCACCGACACACTGCAGCAATGACAGGGACGAACTCTACATAGGCATACATAGAACTAACTGCTATTACTTTGTTTTTTGTCTGTTTTTGTGAGTCTATGGACGTCATCTTATGTAAATAATTTATACATCGTTAAATAGTTCATTTTTCTAAACGTGTATGTATGTTGCAAAAAATAAAGGGATTTTTTTTTTTAAATATATGCTCATTTTTTTTTCCCCTGTACAAATGAGTTTGTAAGCAATCAGGGGTCCTAAGTGAGCTACCCTGGGCTACTTAGGTTATTATAAATCAGGAGTTTGTACAATAAACTGTATGTATTAAAAATTTATTAAAAAAAAAAAAAAAACTGTTATCTCCATCGAGCTTGAATAGACTAGCATTATATAATATACTTAAAATGAAATACATAAATACCATTGTCGGAACAATTTTAAAATCAAATATCAAAACCATATAAAAAAGCAAAATATACACCCCTAACACTCCTAGCACCACCGTTCACTTTTCTGGCATGATACAGGCACTTCAATTAGAAGTGGCGGGATAAACTATATTGTTTTTCTTTCAGATATGTAATGATATAAATAATGGAGATTGCCTTATTGTCAGATGTCTAATATCAGTGTTAGATGTTGGTGGATCAACACAAATAGATATCAAGTTTGATCTAGATGCCAGTCTGATCACCTTTACAAAGGTAAACATTATATACACAACTAATTTAAACAAACGAATCCGACGGATGAGTTTGTGTAAATAACTTCACGAGTAAGTTACGTGGTAACAGAAATAGGTTGATTGACATTTGCCACTAACAACAGACAATAACTATGAACCAATAAAATGCCAGCTCGTACAAGTAAGTTTTGTGCTATTTATCCTCGTATCTGAAGAAGATAAATGGCGGGTTTTTAGATAGGTTCATGTTACTCGATCCTTAGTTCTATGTGTAATGTTTTGTAGATCGTTGTTTGTCCTTTTATACTTTTTCTTTCGGCCATTGTGGTGCCTATCCTTCCATTGACGGATTCTGGTTATCCCTTTGGTATCTCCAAACTTTCTCTTCTTAGATCTTAGAACGGAATGGATTAAATTTTGCAGTAATTAAGTGAGAAATAATAAAATACCAAGGAATCGTAACTGTGGTAAGTTAACATAAACGAATATCCAACACGTAGACATAGCATGGAAATGATTATTTTTCTATCCTTTGGAAATTGTTGTGTAATATTTAACATCTAAGTAGTGTGTTGTATCTATGAAGATAATACGTTGAAGATGTACTATTGTTTATTTTCAGGAATCTGCACACTACTATATTACTACGGGGCACATCTTCCCTGCTGATACTGATATACCATTCAGTCTTCTGAAAAACGTTTCAACTCAGGTCAATATTTCCTTAGATATGTTCCTGTTTTAGTAGCAGCTGGGCCACTATGTAATAAGACGTTTCATAATATGTGTCATTTAGGAAATAAACCATAGCATGTGTTCCAATTACAAATGAGTATGGACATTCACAAAAGACTGAAATTTAAATTCGCCCTGATGATTATTGGTGTGAGAATAATATTTATCTCTTAATGTATAATTCTGTAACGCGGCGATTCAGATACAACATAATCTTTATATAACAAGAGTAAAGCAATTAAAAGGAAGTGAAGGTCAAACAACACAAAACC
Source organism: Gigantidas platifrons (assembly GCA_002080005.1). Taxonomy (NCBI): domain Eukaryota; kingdom Metazoa; phylum Mollusca; class Bivalvia; order Mytilida; family Modiolidae; genus Gigantidas; species Gigantidas platifrons. Next base: position 32,349 of record MJUT01064835.1, read on the forward strand.
AAAGGTGGAACAAAGTAGGTCATAAAGGTCGATTTTTCGCTCCTAATAAGACACCTGTCACGATATAATATTGCTTGTCAATTTTATGAATGAATTGTTCATTCATGTTGTGTTATAAGATACAGGTACAATGTGAAAAGCTAAGACAAAGTCAAACTACGTTCTCGGGCGCCGGAATCGACAGTAAAACTCCCAAGAGTAAGAATTGCCATGTGAAATATTTGACATATCCTCCCTCAAATCATATTGATGGTGAATACCTATATTGTCAGTTTCTTATCACAAGTCTTAAACAATAAACACCAGAACGTCACGTTAATATTTACATTCACGGGGTAAGCATATGCCTTAGTATAGATTCACCAAATCTAACTCATTTACCTGGGCTACAATACTTAGTATTTTTATTGAACCATATTACGTATTAAATTCCTTTGTATATTACTTTACTTATAAAGGTTACGAGCGAGTTGTACCCAGCAGTAGCTACCTCAGAAGATGTGGAACCAGTTAACCTGTGGATTATAATCGGGGCTGTGTCAGGAGGTGTAGTCCTGTTAATAATAATAGGAGTTGTATTGTGGAAGGTTTGTTATGTATTTCTACATAATTATGTTGAAAGATTGAAGACGCCTTGGCTGATATCAAAAGCCGTAAATCTAAGGACAGAATATACAATGAATACGATTAATATAAGTTAAAGAATCAAAAGACAAACACATTTGATTTAAAAAAAAAACAACTGAAAAGTTAAAATTTCATATGACATTTCTATGTATATATGGGATACATTGTAACCTGCTTGTCGTAATCAAACAGACCAACAGTTATGCAAGTATAAGAATTACTACTATGAACGAGTCATCATTAGTTATCAACAAAATTCTACTTATCTAACTTGCAAATGTCGAAATTTGACTGTATATTTAGTCAAACATGTATATAAAGGACACTCAAGAGAATGTGAATATGTGCCCTTTATGAGCAGTTGTCCTTTAAATACAGGTTAAAATCATCTGCACTATTCATTAATGTGAAAAATGAGGCTGCTCTTTATAGACAGTGAATTGTTATATAGAGGTGCCCTATAAGGCAGGTTTGATTGTGTATACTTTTATTTTGTTCCTGTTATAATAGGAAATGACAGTTTATGTATATTGTTGGAATGTCAAGGTAAATTCTATAGATGAAGACAAACAAGCATTACAACATGCTATGATATTCCGTGAAATTGTATGGGCAACAAAAAAGAGAATTTGCCCAGAATTTCAAAATATTGATTAATAGGTTTAGAGTTAGGGCTATGATGTATAACGCCACTTACAACGATATCTCAGTTATATCGTGGAGATCAGCTTTATTTGTGGAGGAAACTTGAGTACCCCGAGTAAACCATGGCCACTGACCTGTCGCGAGTCACTGAAAGGCTTTATCACATAATGTTGTATCATGTACACCGTGTACACCTCACCATGAGGGGAACTTGAACACACAACGTTAGTGGTGATATGCACTGATTACATAGGTTGTTGTAAATCACTACCATTGATTACGTGACGGCCACTATTGATTAATATTACCGATAACTGTCTTAATAAACCAAATAGAACATCGTCATGGCTGAATAACAGGTTGTATCAGAAATGTATAGTTTCTTGAAATTATATAATTTCCTCTTATCATGTGATAGCAACGAAAGATAAGAAATGAAATGTAAGAAGAGCTTGAAAATCTCTACCATAAGGGTAATCAGAATCTGTAAATCGAAGAAGAACAGACAACACAATGGCCAAAAGAAAAAGTACAAAAGGACAAACAACGATCAACAAAACATACATATAAAACTAAAGATCGAATGATGCGAACCCCACTAAAACCAGGGATGAACTCAGGTGCTCTGGAAGGGTAAGTAGTTCCTGCTCTACTAGTGGCACCCGTCGTGTTAATCTAGTTACAAACCCGATGATAAGCCATGAATGAGGAAAGGACCGGTAAGTGTTTACGACAAGTGGAACATATCCATGGTCATTTGTGACACAGATATTCCATAACGGTCAACCAAGTCATTGTGGCGACCGTAGGGAATTATATTATACATATTGATTTTTTTATATTTATAATATCTAAATGTTATATGCTATTAGTAAATCAAAGCTTAATACAAACAAAACATGGAATGAATATACAGTTACATTAATGTTTATTGTCTTTATTTCAAGTGTGGATTCTTCAATCGTACAAAGAAGGAACAGATCGATGAATTTAAAAGAAAAAGCAATTACTATGAGAAAAGAAAAACACAACGTCTGGAAGCTGCTAGATCTAAGGCAATGTCAAAGGTCATGTGAAGGTCAGATGAGGTCATACTTCATTAGAAATAATGAGTTTGCTTATTCTATGCACAAGCAAAACTATATGGAGATCCGAATACAAAATGAATTTATGTGTTATATGAATAAAAATAGATTAATGTATTACTATTCATTGGGGTCTTATTGGTCACGATCGTATGTGAAATAGATTAACAACTACCTGTGCAATCAGTGCCCATCACCATTAACGCTTTGAGTTCGATTCTCGCTCATGACGAGCTGTATAAGATACAACATTATATGATAAAGTTTGCCAGTGACTTGCAGCAGGACTGTAGTTTTCACCGAATACTCCGGTTTCCTCCAACAATAAAAAATGGGAGGGGAACGTTAGTCTGTATATTTCAATTAAAATATATCTAACAAGTCTCGTCATTGCCGATAAAAGTTGTCTACTGGAGTTATGATGCCCTCGGGATAAGAATCCAACAGCAGAAGTATCAACCCACTGATAGTTATGAAAACGTAGATATCTAATTTAGTGCACAGGACGTACCTCTGACACTACCTTCATTACATGTAGTTACGCTTTTACGTTAACAGTCTGGAAAACCAAACAATTCAAACTTCTTTGTATAGTTGTATATGTTCTAACAGAACACAAAGCAGAGATGATGAATAGAGTACAGTGCAATAACTTTCACAGAGGTGTGGGCCCATATTGAATCACCACACGGGGAAAGTGAGCACCCAACTATATGTGTGGTTTGGGATATCGATTTTGTCTTTTTGTTTGATTGAGGAATTTTTCTGACAGTGTGGTATTTTTTCTTTAATTATATTTCAATAGTCCCCAGAGAACTTCCTTAAAGGTGTAAAATGGCATTCGTTACTTTTCACCATTTGTTCGTGCAGCACAACCCGCGGACACAACTTTAGAGTTGTTGTGTTCCATATCGAAGGAACTTCATACTTTTGTTAATCATTTCACAATAAAGAGTATCTTCATCAAAGAGTGAGTGATTGTTGTTTAAATCCAAATGGATAATTTTTTAGCTATATCATGGCGAGGACAAATAACATTTGAATGATGATAATAATGATGATGATATTCTCTTTTTATTAGCCTACCACGCTTACTTAGATAATTATAGTGTTAGCACACTGAAGCAACAGTCTGGGAGTAGACACTTCACTCAGACACGTTTTTTATGATTCTAAGGCAACAGGACCTTGCTCTTACTCCTTATATGCTATTGGGCTTAGCGGAGAATCAGCAAATACAAATTTTATAAGTATTCGGATTGATGCTCGAATTCATGATGTACCGCACTCCGAGTCGAGCACGCTAACCATTACACCACCGGTACACCCCGAGTCGAGCACGCTAACCATTACACCACAAATACATCCCGAGTCGAGCACTCTAGCCATTACACCACCGATACACCCCGAGTCGAGCACGCTAGCCATTACACCACCGATACACCCCGAGTCGAGCACGCTAACAATTACACCACCGATACACCCCGAGTCGAACACGCTAACCATTACACTACCGATACACCCCGAGTCAAGCACGCAAACCATTACACCACCGATACACCCCGAGTCGAGCACGCTAACCATTACACCACCGATACACCCCGAGTCGAGCACGCTAACCATTACACCACCAATACATCCCGAGTCGAACACACTAACCATTACACCACCGATACACCCCGAGTCGAGCACGCTAACAATTACACCACCGATACACCCCGAGTCGAACACGCTAACCATTACACCACCGATACACCCCGAGTCGAGCACGCTAACCATTACACCACCGATACACCCCGAGTCGAGCACGCTAACCATTACACAACCGATACACCCCGAGTCGAGCACGCTAACCATTACACCACCGGTACACCCCGAGTCGAGCATGCTAACCATTACACCACCGATACACCCCGAGTCGAGCACGCTAACCATTACACCACCGATACATCCCGAGTCGAGCACGCTAACCATTACACCACCGATACGCCCCGAGTCGAGCAAGCTAGCCATTACACCACCGATACACCCCGAGTCGAGCACGCTAACCATTACACCACCGATACACCCCGAGTCGAGCGCGCTAACCATTACACCTCTGATACACCCCGAGTCGAGCACGCTACCCATTACACCACCGATACACCCCGAGTCGAGCACGCTAACCATTACACCACCGATACACCCCGAGTCGACCACACTAACCATTACACCACCGATACATCC
>MJUT01064835.1:63438-78911 GCA_002080005.1 Gigantidas platifrons
TGTACACCTGGATTAACCCTTGTTTTTGTGTGGTTTGTACACCTGGATTAACCCTTGTTTTTGTGTGGTCTGTACACCTGGATTAACCCTTGTTTTTGTGTGGTTTTTACACCTGGATTAACCCTTGTTTTTGTGTGGTCTGTGTTGCTTATCCTTTTTATTTTCCGTGTTGTGATTTTTTTTCCTTTTTATTTATTTCTTTTTTATTTTTTTCTTCTGTTTTTTTTTTCTTTGTTTGTCCATTGTTCCTTATATCTCTGGAATATCCGTTAGTGATTGCTCTACTTTCGGTTTTCTCAAACATTTATTTCCAAAATCGAATAGAGTCGCTCTCTCGATATATTGAAAATGCTATTCTGTACATATTGTAACAATTTATTTTTTCTATTAATATTTATGGTCCATGTTTGATATTCGACATTTACTTATTAAGTTTAATAAAAACATAGATATCAAATTATGTAAGCTCGGCGCATGTCTGAAATAGCCTTCATTAGTTACGCTCAAAATTGAAAGATTCGAAAGCCAAATAATTTAAAGTTTTGAGAGTAATAAAACCAAAGGGCCTAAACAGGATATCCAAAATCAGCTAAGGTCACCTATGTCTGAGGAAGAGATACTCAGCTCTATTAATAATTACATTATTTAGGGGCTGTGAATTTCAATAAAAAAAATGATTTCATTTTAAGTAATAATATATAAGAGAATGATTATAATACTATTTACCTCTCCGGGTATTGCTTCTTTATCGTTGGTCTTGTTATCATCAGAGAATATCAAGAATTCTGGTTTAATCCTGTGTCTGTGACGTGGAGACAGGCACGTATTATACTTTCTAATTTTTCTATGATAATACTGTTCTCTCAGTTGTTCTGTCACCACGTGGTTGTTCCAGTTATGATATTCTTTAGTACTCCACGTTAGAGATCTAGACAGTCCTGAAAGTTGGGGAACACTTTGTGTCGTTACGGATGTTAATCCAGACTTGTTACATTTGATGAAAGATGAAGTATCGTTTGTGTTTGGAGTCCAAACCTCTCGAACAGATTTTGGAGACGACATTGTCTTAGCAGATAAAGTACTGGTTGATCTGCTTTGCATGTTTTGTTCTTCTTTATAATTAGGACGTTGAGGTTTCATCGTGGGTGTCGATGATTTTATTCGGGTGTCATCGTTTTTCTGTGGATTACAAGGTGCCGAATGGAGTAGACGTATCTTTTTCTTTATAATTTGATAATTCTGATTTGAAATGTCTGAATCGTTGTCCTGTGGGTAGCTATGATGTTCCATGCTGTGTCGTGATACTATTTGATATAATTAATAATCCCAAATGAATGTTCATGTAGAAAAAAGATCAATTACACCATCGGTTTCCGTCTGAATATTCTTTTAACACTTGATTATATTTTTCCACCATTTAAATTTGAAAGTAAATTAAATGTATAACTGTGTATGTGGACAGAATATCTGATGTTATAGGTATAATTGTTCGCTCCTTTAATATAGATGGAAATAAATGTTCATAGATATCATCCCGTTATATACTTACTTCTTATTATTGAATAGCCCAGTTTGATTTGAATAAATTCATCAATTTCAAAGGAGAATTTGACTTATTGACAAACGCTGGGTTTACATTTCACTGTGCTACGGTTCATATACTTTCCTTTATAAAAAATAATATTCTCTTGTGTTGATGTCTTATCTTGGGATGAAAATAAATTTGTTTATTAATTCATTTATTTCGTACCAATAGAGGTAACCAGACAGGTAATTCTAAATTCAAATTTTATATTGCATGACTTATTAAAAGATATTTTTGTGAGTATATCGATTTTGAAAGATGTTTTTGTAAGTATAACGCTTTTAAGGCAATTTTCTTCAATCAGCATCATTTCAAGTTAAATGAGTTATATTTAAGGTATTTTAGTTCAACATCATTTTCAGTGTTTCCCCCATCAAACCGTGATTATAATCTAATCTCATATCTTCCTACCAAAAAAATAATTACAAATGTGGAAGAAAGGAAACACCTGATTAAGGTAGACTGAATGATCTATGTTAATCAGGCGTGGAAATAAAATCACTGATCTATATATCTACAGAAATTAAGAATATATAAAGTTATTTGTCGCTTTCTCTCTTTTGTTAGATCACAAATAAAACGAAGTGGATGTTTCCTTTCAACAACAACTTGCAATGCATTTTTAATGTGACTTTTTTGTTGTATATATAAAGGGATTTGTAACTTTAATATGGTCTTAAGTGGCAATCATTCTACATCGACTGATATCAATAGTGCTAGCTACATATGTAATGTCATGATGTAATCAGCCAGTCATTATCAATAGTAACGGCTTCAAATAGGTACTTGTTGGTTGTCATGTCGTAATACCCAGTCTGTCATCTATCTTAGTACAATGAATTTACCCATTAAGTTTTCATAAAGAAAGTAGACTAAATATGTTTAAGATATCAAAAGATCGACATATTGTCTCACACGAGTACAATAAACTTGAAGAATAATACATTGGGATCTCATTTACCTGTTTAATCCCGCCTCATTTTTGTGCCGGTCCCTAGACAGTTCCTGGATTCACAACGTCATACGTATATATTGTCTTTTTTATGTTCTGTCAATTTTAGTATCTTCATTTATTTTAATTAGATGCAGTGAAATTATGTCATTATTATTTCTTCTTCGAATTCTACTTCTACCAATTATTGACCTGCTTCAACAGTTTGAAGATTATGTCAAGGAAATTGCGTGCGGAAAAGGAAAAAATGGGGGGATAACTATAAGAAAATAAGTTTAAAAATATGTACAAAACAGGGAGTGAATTTAAAGATAAGAAGAGGTAATTGCAACCCTGAAGGCCTTGATTGAGTCACTCAGCACTGCTGTCTGAGGTAGACGGTTCCAGTCTACAATGGTGCGAGGGGAAAATGATGCCTTTCTCTGTTGTGTCTTACATAGTGGGACCTGGTATGACTGAGAGTGCATATTTCTGGAGTGTCGCAGGGGTGGTGAAAGTCTGTCACTTTTGTTGATTGGCACGTTGTCATGGGAGATTTTATACATCATGACAAGGCGTGCATCTCTGCTTCGATCTTCGAGTATGTCACCAACACTAGATGTATTTCGTTGTCTGTTGGTGACATATCTCGCAGCCCTCCCTTAAATCATTTCTATTTTGTTGATGTCAGATTTAAGATGGGGATCACATACACAACAGTCATACTCCAGTGATGGTCTTACTAATGATTTGTATGTCTGTTCTTTAACGGAGATGGAACTGATGTTCAGGTTGCGATGCCAGAAGCCAAGCGTCTTATTGGATTTACCGCAGATGTTGTTGGTGTGGTAGAATACTAAGTAAATTCATAAAGTTTTATGTCTAAGTTTTGACAAAGTTCCACACTCAACTAAACAATATAAACCGTTGGGTATCATAATCTGAAGTACATGTACAACTTTGAGAACTTATCAACAGAAGATAAATTTATATGGTTACTATCATGTGAAGATAACGAAATTATTTCATTAACATCTAAACTATTAATTGATTTATTTAAAGAAAGAAAACAGAGAATTACTTTTAAAAAAAACAGAAAAAATAATAATAATATAATAAATACATTAGAATATTATACTTTTTATGGGTTGTCTCCCCCTTGACCTTCAGAGTCACAGTGTGTCTCCAAAACTTTTTCTTTATCTTTTTTTTTTTTTGGTATTGTCTTAATATGTCTTCAAATTACATTTAATTATTACAAATCATATGTGTATTTTATGTTCTTTAATTTGTAAATGATTATTCTGCTCAGTACTGGGCTCCATGATTGGAAAATAAAATATCTTGTATCTTGTACAACCAGAGCAGATTAACTTTTTGATTTGTTTGTTTGAGAGAACAATATCAAACTCATGATAATTTATTTCTGGTTCAGTTGTATAGAAAACACCACCAACATAGTAAACTTGACGTGGTAAAGTAGTTTTCAGACTAGATTTATGAGTTATAGTTGACTTATAAATTGGTGTAATTTCAAGTTTCATGAGCACAGTCTAATTTCAGGAACTCAAGTTTTTGTATATTACACTGTATTTTCTACAAAAGAAAATAAATATTCAACTAAAATATTTTCCTGGGAAATTCGGAATTCCTGAGAATCTAACAGCTGTCGTGGTATCCCGATAAAGAGGTCAAAATTCGGGAGGCTCCGGGAGAAGTCCAGATCATTGGCATGTATGGCCCACTGTCTACATCTACATCTACGTGGATACTGAAAAGTCGCATGTTTGCATAACATCCAGGAATAAAAACGTAACTCAGGCACCCATGTGAGCCTTCCAAAACAGATTAGAATCAATAAAACTACCGGTATTTACAACATGGACATCTGGTATTTACATCAAGTAGTTCTCCAAAGCTGTCTTGCAGGACACCACTGTGGACTGGTCTTTGATGTCCGGTGGCAAGTCGTTCCACTTTGATGTAGTCCGTGGAATGTAGTTGTACTTGTAGGTGTTCGTTCTAGTAGACAACCTTGTGTATCGTTTCTGATGGTAGCTCCGTGTTTCTCTTACTGATGTTAGCAGGTAATCAGGGAGGTCAACTGCGACTTGGTTGTTTACAGCCTTGTAGAAGATGGTTAGTCTACTCAGTTGCCTCCTCTGTTGTAAGGTTGGTAGTTTCAGCTCGTTCTGCATTGATGTTACACTGGCAGTTCTCTCATGGTTGTTCTTAATAAATCTGATTGCTCGTCGTTGTACTTTTTCCAGTTCGTCTATTTCTGTCTTATAGTGAGGATCCCATACTGATGAAGCATACTCTAATTGTGGTCGTATCAGGGTGGTATAAACTGATTTCTTGGTATCCTCTGAGCATTTACCCAAGTTCCTCCTCACAAACCCAAGTGTTCTGTTAGCCTTGTTTGTTGCCATCTGGATATGCTCTTTCCATCGCAGATTCTGGCTAATCTCGATCCCTAAGTATGGATGATGTTCTACATTTGTGAGGGTACTGCCAAACATGGTGTAGTTGAAGACTTTAGGGTGTCTTCTGTTGGTGATCTTCAGTATGTGACATTTGTCGGTGTTAAATTTCATCTGCCAGTTATTCGTCCACTTCGTCATTCTATTAAGGCCTTTCTGTAAGATGGTATTGTCCTGGGCAGTTATAGTTTCTCTGAATACATTTTGTACTAGGCAGTCATCAGCGAACAGTTTGATGTGTGTTCCTTCTGATAGGTTGTTACCATTGTCGCTGATGTAGATAAGGAATATGAGTGGCCCTAAGACCGTTCCTTGTGGTACCCCTGATGTTACTGGGACTGGAGTGGAACCATCTACAATGACCGTCTGTGTCCGTGATGTTAACCATTTTCCTATCCAGTTCAATGTGTTTCCATTTATCCCGTAAAATTTGAGTTTCATGGATAGCCTTTGGTGGTCACCGTGTCGAATGCTTTGCTGAAATCTAAGATGGCTATATAAACTTCAGCATTTTGGTGTAATGATCTTGCCAAGCTCTCGATGGTGTTGATGAGCTGACTCTCACAGGAGTGCCCTTTTCGGAATCCATGTTGGAAATTTACTAATATATTGTTGGTCTCTATGTAGTCCATGATTTGATGGAAAATAATATGTCCAAGTAGTTTACAGGCTACTGTGGTGAGAGAAACCGGTCTGTAATTTGCTGGTTTTGTCTTGTCCCCTTTCTAGAAGATAGCAGAGATGTTTGCAGTAAGCCAGTCTTCTGGTAGTTCTCCGGTATTAAGCGACTGCTGAAATATGGAGCACAAGGCTGGTGCGATGCTGTCTGAACAGTCTTTAAGTATCTTTGGTGGTATTTTATCAGGGCCACATGCTTTGTTGGGGTTTATTTTGCTTGAAAGTTTGGCTACTCCTTTTGTTAATACTGATATTTCTGGCATATCACATGTAGTTTTTGTAGGAAGGGTTGGAAATTCATCTGTATTCTCATCAGTGAATACGCTCTTGTATTGCTCACTTAGAAGCTCTGCTTTTCCTTTCCCCTCTGCTACAAGTCCCTTGTTGGAACGTAGGGCTGATATACCAACTTGATTTTTCTTTTTACTCTTGATATAACTCCAGAATCTCTCGGGTTTCTCTTTTAATACATCAACATTAAGAATGTCATTTATGTATTTCTGCATCATCTAGTGCCCTCCTGATGTCATTCCTTACTCTTCTATATTTAGCCCAGTCTTGGTCTAATCGTGTCGTCAAGGCCTTGCTTTGTTGTATAATTTAGAACGTTTTTTCATCATCTTTTTAATATTTCTGGTGAGGCACGGGATGTTATATTTCCCCTTCAAGGTCTTTCTGGGAATGTGTTTATTGGCTGTTTCTATAATTTGTCCTTTTAGTGAGCTCCACTTTTCTTCAACTGATGTTCCAGATTTTACTATGTTCTCTTCTCTTCTTCTCTTGGTATACAATATTCCATCAATCAATTGATGATTACATACTGTTGTATGCGTGGACAAGAATTTTACTTACATACTATAGCACAGCCAAAAGTGGAAACATTTTATAATACAAAGTGCTTGAGGAAGATGACGTGATTAAAACTATGTACATATTTATATATATATAAGGTTTATTGTTTAGATGAGCGTACAGAGAACAGCTGGAGTTAGCTGATCTCTGAAGCTATCGATAGATGGAGCCTGAACGAGTGAAGCAGGGAGTTGGTTCCACTGCGGTATTATAAAAGGAAAGAATAAATGCCGGTATGAATCTTTTGATGAGTAGATACCTGTATGTGAGCTGGTGGTTTTTTCTGGTTCTAGAGTCTGCAAGTATTAAAGTGTCGGATGGAATAGCAACAAGATGGTATGATATTTTATACATCATAACCAATCTTGTGCGTAGTCTGCGCTGTGATAGAGTTGGAATGTTTAAGGTGTCAAGCATGCCAGTGACACTACTGGTGTTATGATACTTGTTACAGACATACCGAGCAGCTCGCCGTTGGACCATCTCAATTTTTGATTTTTTTTTTGAATTGATGCTTGGTAGGTTTAAGTCGACGCCCATAATAATAAGTGGAAGGTTGGATGACTGTGTTGGAAGAAGATCTTATTTCTGATATATATATTTTTTTTTTAATTTCCCGCTTCTCATACTATTTGCTGCTATTTCCGTCTAACAGAAATCGACATCGTCACTAGATGGCGTACTGAAATGTTTTTAATTCAAAGGTTACGATCAAATATGGCGACTGAACTTGTGTTTTGGTTGTGCATCGCCTTATTTTGGACGGATTTTGTAAGTTGTCCTCAACGTCACAGTAAATATTATAAACAAACACATCAGCAATATAATTCATGAGGCATTTCAAAGCAGATATGTTATCATTGATAAATATCATGATTGTTTGGACCTTATTTACGTTGAATACGTGGAACAAAGAACAACTAATCGATACGATCACCAGATGCTCGCACCATAAAACAATCTACATGAATATATACACAATGAACAAAGCGAATTTTAATTCATATTCATGTAGGGTACAACCGGGGATGTTCGGACACCAAGCCGGAAACATCGTCATTGCATCATCCTTCGAGTGTAAAATGGGTTGTTGGTTGTATTGCTGGCCCAATCAAGGCTGTTAGACTCTTTGAAACCATTCCTTTTGGATATTTGTTTCCTTTTATGGAAAATATAAGCGGTTAAAACTGGGGAGGGGAAGTTCGGGGATGTTCGGACACATATTCGCGCATGTTGTGTAAGCGATGCCATGGTTAAAACATAAAAATACGATATATTTTGAGAATTTCAGAGATTCAGATCAGGACTACATGAAACATTTTTATTCCAAACCATATAGCACTTAAAATATGTCAGGAGATCATGTTCTTTTTTTGTTCCTCTTCGGACACTACTTTTTATTTAATTTTGCATTAATAATTTACGGTAAACGCTTGAAAAGATAAAAAAATATAATTTTAAGCATATTTGAAAGCGAAAATATGTTTCTCAAAAGGATGCAGTTGATTGATTTCAATAAACAGGTTTTGAAACGTATCGATGACAGTTTGTCTAGTTTCAGTGTAAATATTAATGGCGATTGAAATTTACCATTCAATTTTTTTTTTTTGACTTTTGACCAATGAAAAGACGTGTTACAAATTAATATTGGCGTGACATTTAATGTAAAATGAAACGGAATTTGATTGGCTTATCAAATAACAGTACTTTATGGGAATGATATATTGCTGAAGAAGATTAAAGACTGAAGAAAAAACTGTCCAAACATCCCCGGTTTTACCCTACTTTCAAGATTAAATATTAAATGTTCTTATGAAAAATTGATGTGTTCTTCTTGTTATTATTATTAAATAATGTTGAAAGCTTGTGCAACATGCAAACTAAATTTTAAATCGTGCCAAACACGTATGAAGTGTAGCTCTTTCTTAATCTTTAAGATGTCCATTATTTTCTGCATTATTATAAGTATTATTTTTGTGTTCAGGATATTCGTTTTTTTTTTTTTTATTTAACAAAAAATATGCTATGTATATGAGTCATTCCATACAAAAGGGGATAAGTATGACCACCAATGTTTGTGATAAGTTTGCAGCCAAGTAAAGAGATTGGTACAGGTCGACTCGGCCATACTACCAGCTCGGCCACACTACCAATTCGACCATAGAAATAAAGTCGATTCGGCCATAATAAAAATTTTGAAGGGCCATTTTCATGGCATACTTGTTTCATTTTAAGACCATTATTCTCTATTCTGTAAAACCCCATCCCTTCATATCAAACTGACATATATACAGACTTTTTCCCCTTCCTGGATAATGGAAATAGATACAGTTATTTCCCTTTGCATATTCACAACAAATTCAAATTTATCAACAAACTAACACAAACATATTAAGCTAAATCAACGAAAATCTCTATGAAACATTGTATAGAATACAATAAATAATTATCCTGCTTACTCTATTGCTCCTATTAGATCCACCACTTCATCACAGTCGTAGCAGGAACGAGAACCCTGCATAGAGATTGTTCATCGTTCATGTGACATTATCATATAGCAAGATGCTTTAAATATAGGTGGCAAAACCTTTTTCTACAACCATGTAAACTACTAACAATTCTTAAGAATACTACAAAACAATGACGCTATTAGGTATATCTCATTATACAAAGTATGGACGAATTGACTATGGTCAAATTGGTCTATGGACGAATCGGTATATGGCCGAGTTGGTTTATGGACGAGTCGTCTCGAAAGCAAAGAGATCTATATTATTGACTTATTATTATTTATTCCTTATTTACACTGAACAAATATAAAACATAAAAGTGTGCAGTTTGGTATGAATTTCACTTGTTTATTTAATAATTATCAGAGTACTAGTGCATTATTTTGGTTCCAAAATTGTGACATAAATGTCAGGGAAGATAAAATTCTGAAATAAATGGTTATTATCAGTTCTATAGTTTTCTGTAGTAGCTAAAATGGAAGAAAAATGTCAACACTCAAGGGGAAAATGATTTGGTACTATTTTTATGAACCCCAGGATACTAGAAGAGGGGTTAAAAAGGTCACAGATGTGATGATATTCCGTCAAAAAGGGCACCCTTTATGTTTTGTTTTCAAACCCACATATTCTGATTGAGTCACGACTGAGCTGTTGTTTCAGTTAGTTTCATCACTTTAGTGCTTGGAAAAATGATTTTTTTTGTTCTTTCCTCTACAAATAATCGTTTACTTAGAAGTCAAACCAAACTGGTGCGGATTCCGTCAAGATTTTCTATTCATCACGTCCGTGTATTTATTTACTTTTTCTGATCACGTGAAAGGAATGTGATCCGCAACGTGACCCGTAATCGGAGCTTGAAATTGTAAGCAAATTTTGTGACGTACTACACATAAACAACATTTAAATAGCGGCTTAGACATGAGCAGATAAGTTGTTCCGTCAACAAAAATTAGACATCATCACGTCCGTTTCTATATGAAACGTCCATTCCTATAATGATCATTTTGTCATTTTCTGACTTTATACTGTTCAGTATGATTGATACCGTTTATTGCTCATTAAGAAGCTTTAGGAAGCTACATGTTCTCAATCCCAAAGACGGAAACTTGTTTGCAAAAAAGAAACTTTGTGTTATGGTCATGATTATTGACTCCGTTTGGCATCCCAGATATCTGTTCCAACATCACGTTTGTTAAATGGAAACAATACTTTTTTGTAGAAAATAAAGTGTAAATAGAAATTTGATTTTGTTGTTTTTGTTGATGGATTTTACATCAGAAACAAATAAGTGTAAAAAACAGTTGGATAAGGACAATATAAAGAGAGTGGTCAAACATCACATCCATTATCATCACATCCGTGCAAATGTCAACATCACATCATGCTACAATTATAACTGATTTTTTAACATGGAAACTGTCTAATGTTGCTAGATGTCTAGAATGGATTTCTTTTACATCACTTCATGGCAAATTTCAAAACAAGTTTCAGCCATTGATGAAAATTACATTGTAATAACTTCTCAAAAATGGGTGTTTGCCATTGTCAATATTTCATATGTCAAACTCTTAGATATAATAAGAATATATTAAACATAATCTAACTTTTTTTAACAGCTTAATTTGATCTAAATAAGATTAATTTCAATTATTGCTCGTCTTTATAACTATCCTAAGTACACAATTATTATCAAAAGATCATTTGTTTTGTCAACATCACATCTGTGACACACTTGGGACTACCTATTAAATTGTCCATAGCTCTTTCATTTCCAAAGAAGTTATCTTGTCTTGTATCTCAGGTGAAACTAGAGACTCTCCTGTTAAAAAATATGGAAAGAAAATTCAATTTAAGGTTTTTTGAAATTTTATTGATCATGTCACACTTTTATCCTCTTTTTCATGGAATGACTCATATCTACTATTAAACATTGAAAATTGTATACACTGTGACACCCTTCATACGAAGTTCAGTTAAAAGAGCTGTGAAATGAAAACTACTAACCATCAACCTAAGGTGTGTCTGAAAGATGCAATTTGGATAATTTAAATTCATATCCTTCATTTGAACCATTTTAACTTAAGTTGCCCTCCTCCCAGAGGGTGTGCAGGGGATAGAATAGGCACCAGGTTTCTCCGTCCTAGAGGCACTAGTCCTCTAAAAGGGGCCAATCCCCCGGAAACCCCAGGGTATAGAAATGGGACCGAGAGCTTCTTCGGCTAAAGGGGCATCCGTCGGTTGTGCAGGATGTATAAATTCACAATCAACCCATCCTTCGGATGAGACGTAAATAAAACCGAGGTCCCGTGTTGAGAGATTGCCACCCTCTTCGCACGTTAAAGAACCCAGTGTAACAACTCATCATGAGCATTATGCTCATGATGAGTGGTTCATAGGAGACCTGTTGCACTGGCTAAATTCTCCGTCCCTACCCATCATCTTTCCTTGTTTCGAGTCCCGTGGCATTTAACATTTTTTGCCCATCCGTCCCCCGTTTTCAACCTACATATTGATTTATTGTAAATATGTTCTCGTCCTGAATATAGCTGAAAAATTGCTCGCTGGACGTTAAGCATCAATCAATCAATCATTTTAACTTAAGTCCATTGTATACAAATGTATATATCGGTAGTGTAACCTAAGAGCATTTGGTCAGATGTCCTTCAAATTCTTTTTAAATGAAGATGAAAAACATTGACAAAAGACGTAAAACCACTATATGTTATGTTTAAGTCACAAATAAACTTCTGCCTAAATATAAACAGAAAGTTGTTATGTAGAGATAAAATTAACAAAGTGAGGTAAACACTTCATGCTTAGTTTATGGTGTTTAACGGCCACTTTCCACAATATTTCAGTTACAAATGTATATCGTGCCAAGCAGTTTTATCAGTGGAGGAAACCGGAGTACCCAGAAAAATCCACTGACCTGTCGCAAGTCACTGATAAACTTTATCACATAATGTACACCTCGTCATGAATGGGGTTGAACCCGGTTCAAACTAAACACTTCAGTGACCCATTAGAAACAAAGATGGTGACCACATCCATGACATAATGTTACATATAATGTAGAGAATGTCTAGGACTAGGAACAATTAATGCATTCAAATTGTCATTGGAGGACGTAGATCATTTACAATTATAAAAGTTTATTAATGACTTGCAGCAAGTCAGTGATTTTCCCAGTTTGTACTCAAGTTTCCTCCACCTATAAAACTGACTGCCACAATATACATGTACATGTAGCTGAAATATTGTTGAAAGTGGCGTTAAACAGTATAACCCTAACCCTACATTTGTGATTTGTAACGGAGTATAGTTATAAATTGGTAGTGGGAAATTGGCAAGTCAAAGTACAGTATCTAACCAAGCTTCATTGTTTTGGACTAATTTCTTGATTATTCTGTGCTTTTGATGAAGAATTAAACTCACTATGGCAAATTAATCTTGCTCTTTAATACAGCATTCAATAAGGCTACTACAATTTCTCAAGTTATTTTCCTTTAATAACAATATTTTTTGCCTTGACACAGTCTAACATGTCCAGAGCTCCAGATAAGGTTTCTTAAATTGGGTTTTTAACTCACCTGTTTAGCATTTCCATTGGGTGATCTACTTTTTAACTGTTTTACTTCAAATTTTTCACCCACCAGAATAAGATTCAATTGGGTTTTTTACCCACCATGAATAAATTGAATTGGGTCTTTTACTCTCTGTACATGACATGCATTGCTTTTTTGTTGCAGGTACATGTATATCAGGCATTGAAAATGTATACATCCAGTTTTATTCTCCTGATGTACATTATACTGTATTCTTTTAATATTGCTGCTGGTTACTGCATTGATTGTATGTTCGCCATTGGAGTATTATATTTTCATAGTTCACAAAAACTGAACATTCACAGTTTAAGACTTGGTCTGAACATTCATACCTGTGTATATAGTGTGAATCCAGTTGCCTTAAAATCTTTCAAATCATGAACTTTTAAAGTTCTTAATGAAAAGATATGGGGAAGATATCGTCAATGATTTCTGTTGCAACAATTTTGCTATGATTTACAGCATTTTCAATCAGTGTATCTAACATTCGTGTAACCATGGCTAAATAATTAGCGATAATTCGCCCGTAAAGGGGCTTTCTTCCTCCCTCGACGATTCATAATAATAGACTGAAACCGCTACAAAATTAATTTCAAGGCAAACAAGACTAAATTCTAGCAGGGAACCAGAATTTATTTTGTTCGGCAAACCTCAGGAGATTTGTAATCTTATGAGTGTTGACGAGTGAAAGAGAAAGTAAAATGTCACGGAACAGAAATCATACGATATGCTTTAATTACGCAACTACATAAAAATGAATGAGTGAAGTAAGCACTCATTAAACGAAGAATAGGGTTATATCTGGATGGAATTGGGTTCAACAACGCAAAGGAAATAGAAAAATTGGGTTTTTGTTAATTTTATTTGCGTAATCNCGCAAAAACGCAGCTTATCTGGAGCTCTGCATGTCTAAGCTAAATATTTAGATACATGTAGTCTTTGTAGAAGGTGACAATTACAGATGTAGCATGAATAGAGAGATAACATACTTTGTAATTTAATTAATATATTCCGAACTTTATTTCTCTTGTTACAGGCCGAAGGTTACTATTGTGACAGTGGACACTGTTTAGAAAATGAGTATTGCTGTGGAGATAATATTTGTTGTGTGTCCTATACAGTCTGGGAACTTTGGTATTTTTGGTAGGTGCTGTTCATATAAAGTGGTTTTTGAGATTCAGAAAATTAATTTGAATACGGTAACTTAAATGCTGCGATAATTCATTGTTAAATTGTATATCCTTTTGAATAGGACAAATCATGATCTAACTGTATGTGCTAGTACCAGTAATATAGATACATAGAATTTTTATCCAAATATTTTTAGTCTTCGCGCTAACCCACTTGCCCGAAGCCAGGGACAAGTAAAACTGGATTCGGACAAGCGAAAATTATAAAAAAAAATTGTTTGAATATATAGAAAATTTTTCTAAATTTGGCTTTTGGGCAAGTAGGTGAAAACAATTATGGCAAAGACTGTTATTACATGTAGCATGGATTAGGAAAAGATTAGAAGTTAACAGTTCCATGTTTGTCAATATCATGTGAATTACATTATTGGTGTATTAATAGTTAGCATGCTTGCCTTCAGTGCAGTAGATCATGGGTTTGAGTATGGGTCAGGTCAAATCATAGACTATAAAATTGATATATGCTATTTCTTAACGAAGCAAGCAGCATTAAGAAGGTACGAAGAGAGACTAGTAAGCTATACTATAGGTATCAGGAAACTGCATCCAAGTGCAGAGACACAGCTATCATACCCGTGGACTTGTTTAATTTTACTGCACATGCATGTAGAATTTAGTGGACGAAAACTAAATATGATCAGATTGTTTTTAGACTACAATCAGATTACAGAAATAGTAAACAGCAACACAGACAGTACACAAACAGGTTATACAAATGTTCTTTCAGCTATATAATATAGTTTGTCAGCTATGATCATAAAGATATTTCACTGTCATATATTTTCAAGTGGGTATAACATATTTTTCCTGCTAGGATAATAGAAACTAGATATTTCACTGTATTTTCAGGTGTGGTATAATATTTTTCATGGTGATGTTATTTATGTGTGTGTGTTTATGGAGAACAAGATACAGAGACAGTAGAATATTTGTTGGATTATCACAGCCTATATACAGTCCATTGTCAAGTAAACAGCCTTCACTGGCACATGTAAGTCACAATAAATATTCCCTTCTCTAACAAACAACCTTCACTGGCACATGAAAGTCGCAATAAATAGTCCATTGTCAAGTAAACAGCCTTCACTGGCACATGTAAGTCACGATAAATATTCCATTCTCTAACAAACAACCTTCACTGGCACATGTAAGTCAAGATAAATAGTCCATTGTCAAATAAACAGCCTTCACTGGCACATGTACATTGTAAGTCACGATAAATATTCCATTCTCTAACAAACAACCTTCACTGGCACATGCAAGTCAAGATAAATAGTCCATTGTCAAGTAAACAGCCTTCAATGGCACATGTAAGTCACAATATACAGTCTCTTGTCAAATAAACAACCTTCACTGGCACATGTAAGTCACAATATACAGTCTCTTGTCAAATAAACAACCTTCACTGGCACATGTAAGTCACGATAAATAGTCCATTGTCAAATAAACAGCCTTCACTGGCACATGTAAGTCACAATATACAGTCTCTTGTCAAATAAACAACCTTCAATGGCACATGTAAGTCACAATATACAGTCTCTTGTCAAATAAACAACCTTCACTGGCACATGTAAGTCAAGATAAATAGTCCATTGTCAAATAAACAGCCTTCACTGGCACATGTAAGTCACGATAAATA
>MJUT01064835.1:79963-95719 GCA_002080005.1 Gigantidas platifrons
CTTTGATAACAATGCTTAACTACGATTATACAGGGTTTTCCCTAAGAACCGACCGCCGGCCAAATTGACCGCTTCAATCAATTTTCTGGCCAGTTCAAAAGCTTCCAACAAAAATTATTTATTGTGATTTTGACTAAAAGGATTCGTTTTCAAACTTTCTTGAATGAAAAGCAAGTAGAAAAAGAGTTTTATGGGTGAACGACTTCGTGTTGTTTGTATCATTTTAACTTCCTTAAAGTTTAAGTTGTTGACACTTTCCCGATGATATATGAAACGGCACCTTTTCATTGGTTGATTTTTTCACAACTGGTTCTTTGCTCTCGCATAAATAACAACCGAAAAATGGAGAGAGCCACGGTAACCAGTATGTGATGAAAAACGAAAACACGTGTATAGTCCAACATCAATATAAAGAGAACCTTGCACAATTTTTTTTCTCTTTGACAGCGGCCTCAAAGCGTCGGAAAGGGTTGTATAACATCTTTCAGAAATCAAATGACAGTCGAGTTGATAATAAGCTGCTAAATCTTCCAGCATGCTCCCATCAACGGCGATTTGTTACCCCCCCCCCCCAAGTAAACAAAATGTTTCTGGTTAATGCCACACCGGACTGCAACTTCTTGTGTACTCTTAACACATGGCAAAAATTGACACCTTAAATTGAAAGTTGCCATTTAAAAAAAAGTAATGGTTGTGATAAATATTCATTTCAATTTTAAAAAAGTGTTCACAATGGCAAACTGTATTTTTATTTTCTCTCAATGGTTGGAAGTATATTTTGTTTATGAAATTGAAAACAGAAAACCCCACTGATTAGAAAATAGTTGGTTTCTAAGTAACTGTTTAAAATATATGTCAATTCAAGGAAATTACCAGAAACATATTTTTAATATGCCCACTGTTTGAAGCTAGTTATCTAATTTATTTAATTGGCATTCCTAGTGATCCATTGATTTTATTTATTTTTTAAGCAAACTGAGTACAGGAATAAGAATAGAGTATGATGAGAATGGACTATGAACATATAAGGGTCATTATAAAAAAACATGCACTTTTCTGTTATTACGCAATTAAAAGACAAATATCAACCAAACTGATTGGAGAAAACATGTTTTGCATGAAGGCACATCAGCTCTCTATAGTTTTACCATCTAAATCCAGATTGGTCCAACTGCGAATTTATACTTGCTACACAAAGACCTGTTTTTTCCTTGGTGTTACATTTGTATGTGTTATTTTTCCAGAATGACTTACTTTTGGTCATTTGTACTATTCAGAGGTAATGATTTTATTCGATCTTTATATTATTTTTGAACTATTCCTAAAACTCTAATAGAACAACATTATTTTTGCTCAATATATATTGAAATTTAAAAAGAAAATTAGCAAAAACCTGCTATTATAGATTTACATGTCTGTGGTGTTACCCTTCCTATTAAGGCTGGTAAGAGTTATCTGTCTTGTCATATTTGAAGCAAAAATAGTTTCTCCCTCTGCTTATAATTTCCTGTTTCATGCCATGTGCAGACGACACAAACAAAAGTGATCCACAAACTAATATAGAGCCGAAAATGTACGTGCGATTGGCATAGTATATAAATTTTATGTCTGTGGTGTACTTCTCACTACTTCATTTTGTTATAATTGAACAAAATGTAAAAATACACAATACATTACATTTGGTATTCTTCACAAGATATACATATAAAATATAGTCAGGGAGACATTATTTTCCTTTTATCATGAAAATACTTACCATAATTACTGGTGCATAATACGCAGGATTTTGCCCAGATTCTTTATTTTGTAGGAGAGGTGCGCATTATAAACAAGAACAATGTGTTTCACTCTCTCCCAGACCGGGAAATCACATGTCCGCCATGTTTTTTTGTTTACAATTGTCAACATGCAAAGTTAAATATTTCTTAAATTGTTTGGACACTATTCCACAAAATAATTAAGTGCATGTACTATGTTTTAATTATTGAAGAATTATAACTGTCTAGTACAGTTTTGTTTTGTACTTGTAAATAAAATATAAATATTTACCTTTGATAGATACGAAAATAAACTGGGCTAAATATAAACGTCTGTCTAGCCATGTGTAAAATAATCAATAATTTCAATGTAGGTGTGAAGATCAAAGATGTCACAATTACTTAGTGTATAATTAGACTGCCAAACTGTGTTTACACAAGATTATAGTGATTGAAATAAAAAGAAAGGAAACAATAAAATGTATTTGTCAATTATGTCAAGTCTAATTAGCTTGATTGCTCCCAGGTGAAGTTAAATCTGATTAACAAAAAATTACAACAATCTGTTATGATTGCATGGCTTGGATGCTATTTCATCACTAAATAAAAGGCATTGTTTGTAGTTCATTCACGATCATTAATTATTTGGTCAATTTTAAAAATACAAAAAAATAACGGATTGTCGGTGCTCTTTGATGTATGTAACAACCGTATTTTCTACAACTCCTCACAAGCTTAGCAATGTTTAACAATGTCATAATAAGTGACAATTGTGTGCCTTTCTTTATTCTATATCATTATTTTCTGTCATCTTCAACTATCAACTGCGTTAATATACGTTTAGATCCGGAATTTAAACTTATATTTACCGATGCTGTACTAGATTTAGAATCCATTACACAACATCCGGATAATAAAAACATCATATGAAAATGCCAATAAAACCCAAAACATTTCATATTTTGCAACTTTATTGAAGATGAAAAGAGATAAATGGTTCTTAAATTCTACCAGCAAATGAAACATGCTCAAAGGACTGAAAAATATATACGATTGAAATTTAATTCTTACATTTCCGACGGCGATTTTTTTTGAAAGTCCATGCGCATTATAGACACGAACTAGTTTTTTTCTGGAGATTTTCAAGTCCATGAGGGGGTGCGCATTATGCAACCCTAATTACGGTACCTGTTTTCTGTGGTGTTACTGTCAATGGTGTTATTACCATAAAGATTGTGTAACACCACAGACATTTAGCATTAAAATTGTGAATAAACACATTATCCCATAAACAGTAATATACAGAACATAATAATGCTCTTTATCCTATGCAGAGCAATTGTTCAAACATCGTCATTTACATATAAGATATAGTTTAACAAGCTGGTGGGAGTATACTTTTTAGACCTGGTAACACCAGGGACATATCTTCATAACACCATGGACAAAACTGATATTGCTCATGCATTAAACCAATATGTTGAAAAACTGAATATTGTACTGAAAACAATAAGAAAACAACACATATAGGTTGATAGTTGTGTTTTTTTCTTGAATTAAATGTTTACATTCATGAAGATGTCCCTGGTGTTACTTTTGTCATCTGTGATGTTACCTCTTGTCAATGGTGTTACCTCATATAAATTGTTTCATAAAAAGAATAAATGACATAATTGAAGTAAATTATATTATAGTTGAATAAAGTTGACTTTGATAACTATTTATAAGTCATATTTTCTTTATATAAAGTGAAACAAAATACAATTATGAAAACTTGTTTGTTTCAAAATGCAGCTTAAATGGTATTCCACAACTACATATCCAAATATTGTGAAAAAAAAACTATTGCTCCAAAGAAAATATCTTACATTATGCATAATTTCCCTGTATATTATGTATGTAACCACTTTTTACATAAAAATTATTTTTCATTTTCCTAAAAAGAATAATTTTATGTTGGTAACACCACGGACTGAAAGGTATTAGAGGGTGCTACATATCTAGAAATATTTTGTTTCATGGTGGTTTTCCCGACTGCATATTATGTGAATATATCATTGTAATGTAGGAAAAACTAATAGGCTAAAGCAAAACGGGAACGAAAATATTTGATGTCACCAAAATATGAACAGGAAAAAGTGTGTGTATTTTGATAATGACCCATAACTGTTTATTAATTTTCAATCAATGTATTATGACTTTATAATAATCAGAAATTTCTAATTGAAAATTGTATACAGCTTGGTTTTCATTTCTCTTGTTCACTTTTGGACAAAACCATGTACCCTGAGAACCAGACAAGTCAAAACAGATGAAAATAAAGAATCACTTACAACCTCAAAGGTGTAAAGAACAAAAACAACACTGAAAACAAAAGCTTAACCAATAAGACCCCATTGACCCAATCAACAAATCAGGGATGGAATTAAAAACAAAAACACAAGAAATGAATTAATTTACATGTACATGTAAAAGTAAAACTGATACAATGACTCAACTACAATGTGAGTAACTTGAAAATATGAACAAAGCATTTTAGATATTCAAACTTGGTACAAGATTAATGAATTAGTCTATAACTGGTCAGTCTGGGTGGCCATATAACAGTACATGCATTGTCAAGTAAATTTATTTCTGTGTACCGGTACTTTTAAAATTTTGAACTTCTGTTAAGGTTTTTACATTTTCAATAGTACATTTTAGATGTTGCTGAAAGTCATTCATAGTCATTATTGTCAGTAAAATCATACTGCAACCAGGCCCTAAGGTTATAAAACTTTTTGAGCTGAGTTTCCAGCTCAGACTCAAGGATTGACCAATATCAAAACTGGAAATTTTGTAACAAGGATATTTGAGCTTTAAGACTCAGTTCAGAAAGTTTTATTACCTTGAGACCTGGACTAGAATAACAAGATATTGCAAAAGGAAGCACACAAAATTGTCATTTTCAACCATTAATTTATATGTTCAGAATGCACAAGAGTGCAGGATTTTACGTCTAATTTTTACAAATTTCCTGGGGGGGACAAACCAGACCCCCCACACATAGCACGCCGCTATGCGGTGCGCATGCCTTGGGCCTGTTAAAATTATATTTTGGCCTTCTACAAAAAATTAAGGGGATAACCTGTTATAAAACTTTGATAACAATACTTAACTACAATTATATAATGTATTTGTTACCTTGACAGGACGAGCGTTACAGAGATGATTACCAGACAGCTGAGAGTGGATACTACAGAGCCCCTGCCCCTCCAGCAGGTGTCTATGGCTACAGTGCTGCAGTCCCTCCAAAATATGATGATGTGGTAAAGAATTATCAACAGGACCATCAGAAGTAGACCTTCTATCTCAAAGAGGACTTAAGTGCAATTGTTGTTCTACAGACAAAATGTCGGCCATTGTTGCCATATATACATTTATCTCAGGTTACTTAACACACAGATATTTATGTCTCAGTTTGAGAAAAATAAAAATGTCTCTCCCTGATGTACATTTACAGGTTGTTTATACATGATATCAGTCATGTTATTTATTTTGTTTAATTAATATTTTAATTGATGCCTTCTTCAAAGTACAAAGTGATTTTTATAAGACATTTGTATATGACTTAATTACTGATTCTATTTATAGATAATCACGTTTTACTTTACTTATATACAATCAGACTTGTATTCAGCCATTACTGTGGGAACAATGGGAAAATATCCAAAGAAAAGTGACCTGTTATTTAATTTCAGTAGATCTGGATAGTCAGGTCTGGTACATAATGATTCATGTATTACAGTTTTCGTGCTAACCCACTTGTCCGAAGTCCGTGACAAGTAAAACTGGATTCGGACAAGTGAAAATTATGTAAGAATTTTTTGAATAAATAGATTTTTTTTTCTCCAAATTTGGTATTGGGGCAAGTAGGTGAAAAAAATTAAGGCAAAGACTGGTATTACATTGTACTATAGCCAGTAGGTACTTAATTTGATAAAGTGCAGGTCACTTTGGTACTACTGTGGTGGTGTTTTTTTAGCACTGTTCAGGTTAATTAGTCAATCAGTCAATTATTTAATATCTTAATTAGGACATTGATGTATTGAGAACACATCAAAAGTGACTTGCCACTGATTTCTGAAGTCTAGAATGAAAATTGATACAATGGGATAAATTTAGACTGACCGTGTTATTGAGGTGACCACTTATTTCAGATTGGAAGGTTCTACTTTGGCTGTCTACTTACAGATGGCTAATACTAATTCAAGGAGAATGTTAATGTAAGTTTGACTCTATTTGAGGGTAATGAAATGTCAGTTCTTCCTTTTACAAGAATGGAGAGGGAGGGGGGGTGAAAATAAAATGTGTACAAAATGTAGTCAAAACCATATACACAATTTGTCCTGTTTGTAAATGTTAATTATATATTTTATTGATACAATGAAGTAATGTTGTCTTAGAGTACAATTTGTAAATAAGATTTGTGTTTACCTGTGTCTGTACGTAAACAGTGGTAGACATATTTTATGTTTTAAAATTTGTTCAGTATTTTAACACATGTAAATTTCATAATATAAACTGTTGTCATTGTTTATTTATTATTTACAATGTAAATATTACATAAACATCATATTTAACAAAGCTCTAAGCGATAACAGTTGGGGATAAAATTTAGTCAAACTATGTTATCCTTAGTTCTTTCTAGGGTGCTGTGGTCCACTCGTTAAGGAATTTAATTCTCTATAAATATACTGTTCTTGAAGTTTGTATAATTGAAAGTCAAATCATTAATTAAAAAGTTGTGATATTTTTTTTTTGCTGAGGGAAATAAGATAATAAAAAAGGTCCAAGACCTTAGAAATTTGTTCAAAGAATTTATTGAACTGTTGTTGAGATTTGAAATATTTTTATATTTAACATAATGCCTATTTTTGTATTAAATATAATAATATTATTATAAAATTAACATGTTCACATGTCAAAGGATTATCAATCAATCATTTATTCATAGAATACCAAGATATAGTAGAAATACTGCTAAAGTTGGCATTAAATACCAATCAATCAATCATTCATAGAATACTAATCGCTGTAGTTAATTTTTTTTTATTTCTAATTTTCATTCATAAAGATAAGATGTTAGACAGATATTGAATCTTCAACCTTATAGCTTTTAGGGTGGATTTCATATCATTACAGTGGAACCTGCGCAATCCGACACCTGAGTTTTCCGACATCCTGTGACATCCGACAATAATGTATGGTTCAAAAGTAGTTCTGTTAACTAAATAACACCTGAGTATTCCAACATCCTGTACAATCTGACACATATCCCTGGTCCCTTGGTGTGTCGGATTAGACAGGTTCTGACATCCTGTACAATCTGACACATATCCCTGGTCCCTTGATGTGTCGGATTAGACAGGTTCTGACATCCTGTACAATCTGACACATATCCCTGGTCCCTTGGTGTGTCGGATTAGACAGGTTCTACTGTATTATTAGAAAACAAAAAAATATGTTGATTGTGAATGTTTATGTTGACTGTTTCAGGCATTATAATATTCCAGAAATTGTTTTATGTGGACAAAATTATTTAAAATAATTTTGTGAGTATTGTCTATTAATTATTTGTTGTGTTTTTATTGTTGTTTTTCATACCAGTGATATTTTGTTATTTGTATTATTTCTGTATATAAAGCTCTTTTTCTTTTTCTTTTTTTTATCATTATTTCGTTATTAGAGAATTTTCTCAAATTGTATAATAAATGAATACATTCAACTGAATAATACCAAATAGATGCATTGCCAAAACACTGAGATATTTACTGCAGGAATTCATACTGTTTAACAAGATTTTCATTTGTACTTGTGTATTTCTTTTTGTTCAATTTAAAAAAAAAAATCAAACAAATTACATTCGAGCCTGTCCATGTCGTCACCTGTATTAAAAGGTCACCTTTTGCTTGCCCGGTCATAGAACATTTCATATTCATTGAACCTGTTTTAAGAGGTCACCTGTCTTATAAGGCCATTTTTACTTGTCCCAAAGGTGACCTCTTAATACAGGTTTGATAGTACATGTATTATGAAGCAATCTATGTCATATTAAGTTGTTTGAACCTAACATCACATCACCTTAATATATTACATGCCAAGATATAGCTGAAATATTACTAAATTTGGCATTAAACACCAATCAATCAATCAACCATAATAGATTAAGATTCATAATTTTTGTAGATTTCTATTTTTTAAAACAAATCTTTTCAGAAATAATGTTTATTGGGTAATAGAATAAAACATGAAGATTAGTTTGATTGTATTTTGACAGTTTTTCTCTCTTTTTTGACCTTAATGAAAATGTAAATATAAAATTTAGTGTGCACGACGTGTTCTGGAATAACCTTCATCAAAGTCAAATTTAGTGTGCACGACGTGTTCTGGAATAACCTTCATCAAAGTCGAAAGGTTTAAATTATTATTACACACATCAAGGATAGTGATCAAATTCTTTTTTGGGGAAAACTCGTACAAATTATGAAAACAGCAAACATTTTCTCAGAATATATTTTATCTAGATACAAATGCACATTTGAGAATAATATTGAAGTTATTTGCTGATATTACAATATACTAAAAGCTACAGATATGAATCGAACAGGAATATTTGATATAATTTATTATACAATGACTAAATTAATATTGTATAGTGCTCACATAGAAAAGTTGTGACTTTTATAAAAAAAAAAAAAAAATTAAAAAAAGTAAAGAAATCTCAACAAAAGTGATGATATTTTGTATTATAGATTTTATTTTGTTTCAGAATTTTCTATAATATGTAAATAGTTGTGTATTATTTGATAAAACCAAATCTCTTGATTCTATATTTATCACACAATATTTGTCATGTTGTGTGAAATGTTAGAATGTATCAATCGGATTGAAATCACATCACTTACCTCCCCTTTACTGATATTTCTAAAATCAGATATCTCACTTACCTTCCCTTTACTGATATGTCTATAATCACATCACTTACCTCCCTTTACTGATATGTCTAAAATCACATCACTTGCCTCCCCTTTACTGATATGTCTATAATCACATCACTTACCTCCCCTTTACTGATATGTCTAAAATCACATCACTTACCTCCCCTTTACTGATATGTCTAAAATCACATCACTTACCTCCCCTTTACTGATATGTCTAAAATAACATCACTTACCTCCCCTTTAATAATATGTCTAAAATCACATCACTTACCTCCCCTTTAATGATATGTCTAAAATCACATCACTTACCTCCCCTTTACTGATTTGTCTAAAATCACACCACTTGCCTCCCCTTTAATGATATGTCTAAAATCACATCACTTACCTCCCCTTTACTGATATGTTGTGGTATGGGAGATCTGAAGAAATCCCATTACAGGTCTCATGTTAGTGATCCTATGACATGAATATTTAATTCTATGATAAATACTGGTTATGATCTTTTTCAACCAATCTGATTGCTCGTAACAAACAACCCACAAAGCAGTTTAGTATTAAATTATAACATTGTCATAGTCTCCCAGGCACTATTTTCATTGCGGGAAAAGGTCATGACATGGGGTCACTGTAGTGACCTGTAGTGGGGTTTCTTCATATCTCCCGTCCTGTGACATTAGTATATGGGAGAGATGTGATTGCAATCGGATACAGAATGTACATGTTTAGATACATATGTATCTATATAATTCCTATTTATCTTTGTCTTGTATATTTTTCACCTCACACTATCAGGATGAATATTTGGCCCTCACTTTTACTATTCTCTGTGTCACCCTTTCAAAGGTCAGCTAAAATGCATTGTACATTTTCAAAATGGTAATTTCATTTAACCAAGTTTTATTTTGGATATATTACATTTCGTGGAACTTAAATCTGACAATAATTTCTCCTTCATGCTCCATGTTTTGACGTCAAGTGAGTAAAGTACATCCTTACAGAGGTTTAACATTGTTCATTTCAAGTCGTTCAGCCAGGCATTTTTTGTGACGTAGCTGAATTCTTAGAAGTCACAAGATTTCCATGGTCAACAATGGTTGACAGCTCAATGTTGAATCTGCATAGACAAAAAAAAATTACCTTGTCAATATATGATTGATAAACCTTGGTTTGGTTAGAGGTTATGGTGTTTAACACCACTTTCAACAAAATTTCAGTTATATCATGGCAGTCAGTCTTATTGGTGGAGGAAACGGAAGTACCCGTAGAAAACCACCGACCTGTCGTAAGTCACTGACAAATTTCATCACATAATGTTGTATCAAGTACACCTCGCTGGGATGGGATTCGAACTCACAGCATAAGTGTTGATAAGGACTGATTACATAGGTAGTTGTAAATCTAATACCATATGAACATGACCATTACAGCCCTGATGTACCCTTGAAAAAATAAACCTTTGAAAATGATGTCCCACTCCTTAGGATTACTAACTACATACATTATAATTTTTATTTCAGAATCCTATCGGTGTTTACTTAAAATTGTTGTTTTTTATTTGGGGAGGATGGTCATCATGCATGACACAGAGAATAGCTTAGAATAATAATAGTGGATCAATTTGTCTTAACAGAAACAAGAATAAGATGATCATTGACTTACATTTATTATAAATTAAAATAGAATACATTGATTGTGTTTACTGATGGTGAGGTACACCAGATCTCAATGATCTATAAATACAACAGATATATTGTTGTGCATTTACATTTTATATTTTACTTGTGTGTCATTTCTTTACACCTTTTTATCATTTAAAATTTCATAAAGATTGTATATCATTTGGTCAAAATATGGACAAACACAACATGTTATGTTATATTTACATAAGACACAGCATGTAATGTTATATTTTGTTAAGACCAGTCCATTCTTTATTTCCCCATGGAGATTAGGAACTACTTTAGCCCTCTCTAATAAGACCACCCCTTCTGCAAGGAGCAATAGGCCTTGTAAGAGTGGTGGTTTATCTTGAGAAGATCTGGCCTGGTGAGACAGGTCTTATAAGAAGGGGCTACTGTGTTAAAAGTTTTCACTTGCATATTGTGAGACTTGTATTATCTCCCTTGTTTGACACATGTAAGGGAGATAACTCATACATTTCAATACTAACCATATAGTGACACCAGAGGTTGATAAGAGGGTTACTAAGGGACTAGTTAGTGGCAATTATTGGTGGATTTTACTATCATTTTTTGACATCAGTCATGTTATTAAGACGTCTGTGATTATTTATATATATATATTTACCATATCTATTACAGATTGTTATTTCATATTCATGTGTATATTTTCATGCAGTAAAATTAGATTCTCAGATTGTCTTATGTTTTGCCCATGCCTTTTGGGGCCCTTTTATATTTTACTTCTACCATATACTGACAGTCTTCATCAAGTTCAAAGCCGCATCGGTGGCGTAATGGTTAGCGTGCTCGCCTTTAAGTATGGTAGATCGTGGGTTCAAGCCCTGGTCGTGTCAAACCAAAGACTATAAAATTGGTATTTGTTGCTTCTCCGCTTTGCATGCAGCATTAAGGAGAAAGAGCAAGATTGGTTGGCTAGGAATCAGAATAATTTGTCCGAGTGGAGCGACATGTCTACCCGTGGTATGTTGTTTCAGTGAGCTAGCACTAAAAAAATCCAACTCGGCGTGTTGGTCTAGAAAAAAGCAGACCTCATCATCATTTCATTGAAAATTAACTTGTTCTCGCCATGATATAGCTAAGAAATTTTTGAATAGTATTAAACAACAATCACTCACTCACTCATCAAGTTTAGAGGTTGCACATGATAATTGTAAGAAAAAGATTAAAACTTTTTACAGGTTTTTGATTGAGGAGACATTACCATTGAACATTTAAACCGAGCGACTTTAACTATGAGCTTACAATCAGATATTGTTTGAGGAAAACAATTCTTGTCATATTTGATCCTTACAATGAGGGATAAAAGACGAGGAATACATGAGTTGATGATGTTTAAAACAGTATTTTTAAGTGATAGCTTTTTGTCCGTTTTCTATTTTTTTCACAATGACAAGTTTATTGGTAAGACAGGATATGGATGTAAATGAACATGGGAGACTACTCTGTTGTACTCTTTGACACAAATTAAAGGGACAGTTCTTTTATTGCATTTCTCCATCACGCTAGAATCTTCAATCATGAACATAATCCTATAATGTGTGTTAAACTACCCTAGCCTGTAGCTGAACGATGTACTGTTGATGTCATATGGACACCTATGTTGCTCTGACACCATTTGAAGTATTGAATATCATTTCATAGATGGGAGTTATGAACAAGAAAGCAACATATGAATGAAGAATATCACATTACAAGCTTACAAATACCGGCATGACAATACAAGGTTTTCACCTTTATTGTAGAGTTCCTCGACAGAACAAGGCATACCTAAGTGATGGTCTTGTAAGAGGTTTATACTCTTGCTCCTTTACAGAGGTCAAATTGATGTTAAGGTGTGGAAGAAGGAAGCCAAGAATCAGACGTTTTTAATTGACTTGCATTTTAAATCTTGTCTGATTGTTAAACAAAGCTGTTTAGCCTCTTATCACTCGA
The DNA here is from genome assembly GCA_002080005.1 of Gigantidas platifrons. Classification (NCBI taxonomy): domain Eukaryota; kingdom Metazoa; phylum Mollusca; class Bivalvia; order Mytilida; family Modiolidae; genus Gigantidas; species Gigantidas platifrons. The sequence continues at coordinate 92,339 of MJUT01064835.1, forward strand.
GTGGACCATGGATGATGTGAATGTAATTAAATTTGATTGAGTGAGACGTTGCAGTTGACTGGATGGAAAATTATTTTCCATTTCCCTACCCATATTGCAAGTTTACCGAGATCTTTGGGGGTACATTCATTTCAATGTCAACGGAGCACCCAAGTTCACGACCGATTTTTAGTAGGGTACGTGCTGCACGATGTTTTTTTTCTGTTTTGTCTGTCCTTTGATTTATGGCTTCTGATTACCCCTTTGGTATCATCAAACCTTTCTAGTAAGTTCTTTGAGTAATTTGGGTTTTAGTTTATCAGCTGTTATCTACGTTTTCATTAAATCGCCACTTCAGGGTTACAGTATTCTGTAAAGAGAAATCTATTTGCATCACCCCAGCCCCCTTTTTTGAAATCCGACGCAATACAGACACCGAACTGCACTACAAATTGTGGTAAGAACTTCTTTGCATCTCTTGTCAAAATAAAAGCTTAAACAGGGATGGTCAACAATTCCACCAACATCAACAAATCTAATATTCATATCTTTTATAGCTCACTGACCACAAAAGAAGGACCACAACATATGTCCTTTAATGACATAAGAAATCCCTGTCCAGTATTTAGTAATAATAATCATCAGGAAGCATGACATCAGAAATCCCTGTCCAGTATTTAGTAATAATAAGTCGAGCTATTATCGTCACTCCGGCGTCAGCGTCTGCGTCAGCATCTGGGTCGGTTAAGTTTTTTGTCGGAGTCCATTTCTCAGGTATCCATTTGAAACTTGGAATACTTGTTCACTATCAAAAGAGGAACCAATTACAATAAGGCAGATAGCCCTGTGGTTTGTATATCCAAAGTTATCTGCCCTTGTTTCGACATGGTACGTAGAAATTAGGGATATTTTTTAGTATAATTAAAATTTCTCAATAACTATCAAAGCTATTAACTGGAAACTCAATACACTTGTAGAAAGTGTTGACCTCAATCTGGAGTTCAAAATTCAGAATAATCTATTGGTTTTTTTTCTTGTAAAATCATGTTTTTTTTATAGAAAAAGTACATATTTTGAGATTTACACATTTCTTTGAAACTACAAAAGATAGAAACTTAATATTTGGTTTAAGTGGAGATGCCAATGTGAAGTTGTGCATTCAACATTTTTTATCCCCGGGGCTCAGCCCCACCCCGCTGGGGAATCTGTATTAAACAAATGTGACTGAGATCCCCATCCTAAACCATATATATTTATGATCAGGGTGACTAGGCAAATTAAATGCATTATAGCTCAGGCCCCAGGGTCATACCCCACCCCTATCTGAAGTGAACTTTTTAATGGTTGAGATCCCCACCCCTAAACCATATATATTTATGATCAGGGTGACTAGCGGCAAATTAAATGCCTTATAGCTCAGGCCCTGGGGGTTCATACCCCACCCCTACCTGAAGGGAACTTTTTAATGGTTGCGATCTCCACCCCAAAAACCATATATTATATTTATGATCAGGGTGAATAGACAAATTAAATGCCCCAAGATTTTGACTTGCAACTAACTCGGCTGTTGCATCTCTGATGCTTCTCTCTATTTTTTATTTAAGTTATTCCCCCTTTTTGAAAAATGCAATTTCTGAATAATTATGTAAATTGCTTGCATTTTAATATCAGATACGAAAAAGTCGAGCGTCCAGCACCCGTGGGCGGTGCTCTTGTTATTTCAAATATTTTATTGATAATAGATCAAATGGATTGGATAACAGGCAAAGCCTATACAGATCCTCTCCAATAACAAGATGGAACAATATACAAAACAGTTGACAATATATATACATACACATGTCATAGGTCAGTCTACCCATAGCATATTCAGTTCATGATTTTTCTAACAGATAGATGATTAAAGACTAATAATGATATTTAATTATATTCATGAATAATAAAAGAAATATAATTTCATAACTGAATACACTATAGGTAAAGTAGCCTACCAGACTAAACATAATACTATTTATCAAATATATAGCAGAATATATGTATGAACCAATCAATATTTTGAGTTTAATGTTCAAATATATTTGATGATTATGGAAAAAATGAATTAAAAAACTAACATTTTATATGCAACTAGCAATACATAAGCAATTCGGAGCAGAGTTTGGATTATTGCTAAATATTTTTTTTAAGTTGTCAATAGCTAAAGTACTGATATTAACGTTTTTTAAGTAGAAACGAAAAAGGAAATCTATGCAAATCGTCCTGTATAATCAATGAAACGAAGAACTGCATTGGAAATAGCAGTATTATCTTCAATGGAATAGTCAGGTGAACCATTTAATAAAATATCAACAGTTAGTTGCCAATAAACTTTTGTCACTCTCTAAATAACTGAGAACGGTGTCTCAAATAGAGGAGACAGACATGAAAAATAATGAAAGCTGTCCTCCACAGTATCACCACATGCACACTGGGGACTGTCGGACAAATGCGACATAAACAGGTGATGATTAAGGTTGCTAACTTCATTGTATCATGTAGTTAGATCGGATGTAGTTGTATATAAAGAATGGAGAAGTAGACTGTGGTAGCGGTGCTTGATTATCATGAATAAAGGACAGGTCCTGGTGTTGAAAATTATCTGGGGAGTTCATTATGTTTGTACGTTTGGAGAATTCTCGTTCTGGAGACGTAGGTTTACTTTCACGTCGTTTTGGAGAATTCTCGTTCTGGAGACGTAGGTTTACTTTCACGTCGTTTTCTATTAACAACATGTATATTTCTCTCATTCTATAAATTACTGACCACAAATAAAAACCCACGACATATTACATCAGAAATCCTTGTCCTTCATTTAGTAATAAGGATCATCAGGAAACATATTGTATATAAATTTCCTTGTATCATGTAGTTAGATCGGATGTAGTTGTACATATATAGGATATAATGACATTTGATAACAGGCTCTTTCCACGATAACTTCACCACTACGTTTCCTCCTATTACAAGTGTTCTTGATTGTTCTAAGAACATGTTTGTCTACTTTGTGAACCAATCAACATAATATTACATTAAACTTCAAGATAGCCGGTCAAGAACTAATATCCTGTTTACTTTTACTTATAATAAAAGAATGATCTTAAATAAACGTTACAGAATACCGAAGGGGAATTCAAAAATAGACAATCCAGAAAACTGGGAACATTGGGTACACAGAATTAGAATTAAAAATGTCCATTTGTCAGATTTGCTGTTGTTTTCGGCGTTATTCGTTGTAGTCAGATTTGCTGTTGTTTTCGGCGTTATTCTTTGTAGTCAGATTTGCTGTTGTTTTCGGCGTTATTCTTTGTAGTCAGATTTGCTGTTGTTTTCGGCGTTATTCTTTGTAGTCAGATTTGCTGTTGT
>MJUT01064835.1:109721-130994 GCA_002080005.1 Gigantidas platifrons
AGACAAACAATGGCCAAAAGACAAACAATGACCAAAAGACAAACAATGACAAATAGACAAACAATGGCCAAAAGACAAACAATGGCCAAAAGACAAACAATGGTAAAAAGACAAACAATGACAAATAGACAAACAGTGACAAATAGAAAAACAATGACAAATAGACAAGCAATGGCCAAATGACAAACAATGGCCGAAAGACAAACAATGGCCAAAAGACAAACAATGACAAATAGACAAGCAATGGCCAAAAGACAAACAATGACCAAAAGACAAACAATGGCCAAAAGACAAACAATGGTCAAAAGACAAACAACGGCCAAAAGACAAACAATGACAAATAGACAAACAGTGACAAATAGACAAACAATGGCCAAAAGACAAACAATGGTCAAAAGGCAAACAATGGCCAAAAGACAAACAATGGCCAAAAGACAAACAATGGCCAAAAGACAAACAATGACCAAAAGACAAACAATGGCCAAAAGACAAACAATGGCCAAAAGACAAACAATGGCCAAAAGACAAACAATGGCCAATAGACAAGCAATGGCCGAAAGACAAACAATAGCCAAAAGACAAACAATGGCCAAAACACAAACAATGGCCAAAAGACAAACAATGGCCAAAAGACAAACAATGGCCAAAAGACAAACAATGGCCAAAAGACAAACAATGGCCAAAAGACAAACAATGGCCAAAAGACAAACAATGGCCAAAAGACAAACAATGACCAAAAGACAAACAATGACAAATAGACAAACAATGGTCAAAAGACAAACAATGACAAATAGACAAACAGTGACAAATAGACAAACAATGACAAATAGACAAGCAATGACCAAAAGACAAACAATGGCCGAAAGACAAACAATGGCCAAAGACAAGCAATGACCAAAAGACAAACAATGACCAAAAGACAAACAATGGCCAAAAGACAAACAATGACAAATAGACAAACAATGACCAAAAGACAAACAATGGTCAATAGACAAACAATGACCAAAAGACAAACAATGACAAATAGACAAACAATGGCCAAAAGACAAACAATGGCCAAAAGACAAACAATGGCCAAAACACAAACAATGGCCAAAAGGCAAACAATGGTCAAAAGACAAACAACGGCCAAAAGACAAACTATGGGCAAAAGACAAACTATGGGCAAAAGACAAACAACGACAAATAGACAAACAATGACCAAAAGACAAACAATGGCCAAAACACAAACAATGGCCAAAACACAAACAATGGCCAAAAGGCAAACAATGGTCAAAAGACAAACAACGGCCAAAAGACAAACAATGGCCAAAAGACAAACAATGGCCAAAAGAAAAACAATGACAAATAGACAAACAATGACAAATAGACAAACAACAAATAGACAAACAATGGCCAAAAGACAAACAATGGTCAAAAGGCAAACAATGGCCAATAGACAATCAATGGCCAAAAGACAAACAATGGCCAAAAGACAAACAATGACCAAAAGAAAACAATGGCCAAAAGACAAGCAATGATCAATAGACAAACAATGGCCAAAAAACAAACAATGTCCAAAAGACAAACTATGACCAAAAGACAAACAATGACAAATAGACAAACAATGACCAAAAGACAAACAATGGCCAATAGAAAAAACAATGGCCAAAAGACAAACAATGGCCAAAAGACAAACAATGGTCAAACGACAAACAATGGTCAATAGACAAACAATGGCCAAAAGACAAACAATGGCCAAAAGACAAACAATGGCCAAAAGACAAACAATGGTCAATAGACAATCAATGGCAAATAGACAAACAATGGTCAATAGACAAACAATGGCAAAAAGACAAACAATGACAAATAGACAAACAATGACAAATAGACAAACAATGACAAATAGACAAACAATGGCCAAAAGAAAAACAATGGCCAAAAGACAAACAATGACCAAAAGACAAACAATGGCCAAAAGACAAACAATGGCCAAAAGACAAACAATGGCCAAAGACAAACAATTACAAATAGACAAACAATGGTCAATAGACAATCAATGGCAAATAGACAAACAATGGTCAATAGACAAACAATGGCCAAAAGACAAACAATGACAAATAGACAAACAATGACAAATAGACAAACAATGGCCAAAAGACAAACAATGGTCAACAGATAAACAATGACAAATAGACAAACAATGGTCAAAAGACAAACAATGGTCAAAAGACAAACAATGGTCAAAAGACAAACAATGACAAATAGACAAACAATGACAAATAGACAAACAATGGGCAAAAGACAAACAATGGCCAAAAAAAACCAATGACAAATAGACAAACAATGACAAATAGACAAACAATGGCCAAAAGACAAACAATGACAAATAGACAAACAGTGACAAATAGACAAGCAATGACAAATAGACAAACAATGGCCAAAAGACAAACAATGACAAATAGACAAACAATGACAAATAGACAAACAATGGCCACTAGATAAACAATGACAATTAAATAGACAAACAATGACAATTAAATAGACAAACAATAGTCAAAAATACTACACAACGCGAAACCCATAAAAACGGGCGGTGGTGGGTTTTTGTTTTGCCCTTCAACTATGTTTAATTTTAGTTCGATTTTCTATTACATTTGATGAAGTTATCACTCTGTGACCCATAAATTAAACATTTAAAAAAAAAAAATTTAACACACTATTATACGTTTTCCGGGATGATGTGCGGAAGTACACAAATAAAAACATAAATAGTTAATTTAGGTACGCAATTACATTTATCAAGTATGCTTAAAAACTTTTACTTTCCCCGGGAACTAAGCAATGAAAAAGTGTAAAATTCATAGCTAACTAGTCTGCTTATGGGGAGTCTTAGATAGCCACAGACTGTATTTTAGAAACACGTTTTTGTTTTGGAAATGCTTGGCTAAGTCACCTTTGTTTGGTTGTTTGATGTTTTTAATGTTTTAATCAAATAAAACAAGGCTTTTAATTTGCGCAAATAGCACCGAATGACATCGAACCCCAGTCCTATTATTTAACATGCTATTCGTTTTGAGAAAAAAAGTAGATAACGAATTTAGTGCTGGAATAGCCTTCACCAGCTATGTCTATAATCAAAAGATTGTAAAGCCAACTTGTTTAACAGTATTTTGGAGAAAGTAAACCAAATGGCCTAAATATAGAAGAGCAACTTCTAAGACTCAATAGGAAAATAACGTCTAAAATGTAGATTAGAGAATAGTAACTGATTTCGCGATTTACTGCTTATTTTTAATTTCAATAGTGAATACTGAGCAGTGAAATGTACATGAGTAATTGTAAAAACCCGTTTACACGATCAATGTTTTCGTCAAAAACTTGGTAAAAGTTTTTTGACAGATAATTAGCACAAAGAAAACATTGTCAAAGTTATATCATTTATGCGATCAAAGTTTAGTTAAAGTTTTTATCTCAAGTTACGTTTCGACAATAAAGTCAAAGACAAACAAAATAACTTAATTCGATCTTGATCCCGGAAAGATGTCTGATTGGTCAATTCCCATCAAAGTCCGTTACAGTTTTTAGAAAAATAGGATCTGTTTCTATTCCGCCAAAGTCCTTCCAAGTCCATCAACGTTCTTCGACAAAGTTTTCGATGCAGGTTTACACGATCAAAGAACTTTGTCAAAGACAACTTTGACTAAGTTTCTGATGGCAAACTTTGATCGTGTAAACAGTCCTCAAAACCATTGTTTTACACTGACGTTTATATCAATAATGTATTTCTAGATGACCCCTGTAGCACAACCAATGTTATAAATGATTGGAAGAGATCAGTAGCCTACCAAACAAACACTGATCATATTTGTGACAACTATTTAGAGGAGGGATGGTACCGGATAATAAGTGGAGCAGGAGAGCGCATGCCTACAGAATGTCCGCTAGGTGGATTCAGGTGCAACACTGATATGTCTATATATTTAAGTAGAGGTAGGTTACATATCAGGTACTCATGTCTCGTAACTCATTAATAATGTAACGCTGCTATGTTTATATATTTAAGTAGAGGTAGGTTACATATCAGGCCCCGGCCCCTCAAAACTTGAGAATTTACTTAAGTCTGAGAATATTCTCAAATAAGGAAATACTCAAATTTGATTGGCTGAATTCCTTATTTGAGAATATTCTCAGACTTAAGTAAATTCTCAAGTTTTGTGGCGCCGGGGCCAGGTACTCATGTCTCGTAACTCATTAACAATGTAACACTGCTATGTCTATATATTTAAGTAGAGGTAGGTTACATATCAGGTACTCGTGTCTTGTAACTCATTAACAATGTAACACTGCTATGTCTATATATTTAAGTAGAGGTGGGTTACATATCAGGTACTCGTGTCTTGTAACTCATTAACAATGTAACACCGCTATGTCTATATATTTAAGTAGAGGTAGGTTACATATATCAGGTACTCATGTCTCGTAACTCATTAACAATGTAACACTGCTATGTCTATATATTTAAGTAGAGGTAGGTTACATATCAGGTACTCATGTCTCGTAACTTATTAAAAATATAACAGGGGCCTTCGTGGCCGCGATCTTATAGCAGTTGGATTTAAACTACATGTGCATTCAATGTCTATCACTACTAACGTGAGATCGAATCCCACCCAGGCGAGATATATTCGATACAACAGTATGTCAAAAAATTTTGTCAGTGACTTGCGGCAGGTCGGTGATTTTCTCCGGGTACTCCTTCACCAATAAAACTGACCCCCACGATATAACTGACCCCCACGATATAACTGACCACCACGATATAACTGACCCCCACGATATAACTGACCCTCACGATATAACTGACCCTCACGATATAACTGACCCTCACGATATAACTGACCCCCACGATATAACCTAAATATTTTTGAAAGTAGCGTTAAACACCATAAAACGAAACCAAATCAACGATATAACATTGATATATTTATATATTTTTAAGTAGAGGTAGGTTACATGTATATGAGGTATTGACGTCTCACAACTCATAACAATATGAATATGCTTACATGATGCAGAAAGAACTGTTTGATTTTCAAACCTTGTTAGACGCCAAAATATAGTCATTATATTTGAGATTTACAAAAAGATCCTTACCTCCAAGGAAAATGTATTTTTAATTCTTTACATCGATTAGTTTCCACAATTTACGAATACATGTATGTTCAGGTTTCTTTGTGCTAAGTAAAGGTGCCATTTTAAATACGTTTTGCTAATCATTGAAATAATATTTTTGAAATTAGATTTTTGTAGTTGCAAGTGGTGGACACTGCAAAACATAATGAAAGTCGTCACCAATCTCGCGAGGTTGACATAGCTACAATGCCTCTGACATTTTTAATGAATACGAAAAAAAAGTCATTTTCCCCATTAAAGCGTTCAATGGAACTGATGGAACTGAGGACAGCGGACTCTCAGACTCACAAACCAACTCCTTAAATTTGTTGTATTTTTATCACAAGCATTATTGTCACAAGTTGTCGTATATGTTTCTATGACAATACAATTGATTTGATTTGATTGTTCAGGTGTATTTATAAAGGCTGGCTATCTTTCATTTGTCTTTCTCTGTGTGGGAACACTATCACTTACATAATTTGTTTTGCCCGTATTTGTAGCGACTTGTTTTTGCTACTTTACTTTGCCATTTTACTGCACGTAATCTCGTTATTATACAATATTATTTACATCAGGGCTATATGGTTGTTATACATTTACACAAAAAAACAAAACAATGTTGAATTATATAACCACCATTAATATCTTGTATATAATTACTAATCATACTCGTAATTTACTTTTCAGAGATCTAGTATGTGTCTAATAAATATTGATATGTTGTGTAAAACAGGCAATAATCCTAAACATATTGTATTTCTACTTGACTTATAACATGATTGCTATTTAACGTCACTGTTTCCCTTATATTTACCATGTTCATGGCGGAATATATATATAATGCCTATAACAAAGCATAACTTGTGTAAGTGAAAAGGGTTGCACTGGGGTGGGCATTTAAGAGGATTCTTAGAATACGAAAACATTCTATAATGGACACGGTCGGATTATTTTGGCTTACACCTAGCGATCACTCCTGGGAATATTTAGCTCATTTACAGATGTAGTGACTTGTCTTCTACGTAAGTGCAAGTAGTGTGGCATTCCTCATACTCGGGACGCTCATGCACCTCCCGTCCTAACGAGAGTTGTGAATTTGCCAAGATAATATGACAACTAAACTAGTTATATTTCAAAGCTTGTTGATCAGTATGGTATATCGACATTTTATCGTCGTTGCTACTTACATTTAACTCGTGTGGTTTGATAATGTTTTGAGTGTGGAGATCTGTATCTCCTGTGATGAAAGTTATGATCTTACAAATCGGTTTACGCCCGCGACCTTGGTTGACTCTCCAAGGGCAGGACCCAGAGATTCGTCGACTTTTGTCGGTGTCATTTTTTTGTATATTGTATTGCAGTTATCTTTGATTTGTGTGATGAGGATAAAACCCTCAGCCACCTCTAAATCACCTCCATGGTGTAATGACTAGCGGACTCATATCCAGTGTGGGATCAAACAAGAGACTATAAATTGGTATTTGTTTGTTTCTCCGTTAAGCACGCAGCATTAAGGAGAAAGAACAAAGACGGGTTAGCTGGTAATCAGGATAATGACTACAAGTGGTGCAACATGTCTGTCCACGGAATGTTGTGTCAGCTAGCACTATAACAATCCAACTAAGCGTGTTGGTCTAGTACAAACCGGATATTATCATCATCATAGAATGTAACTTCTTCTCATCGCGATATAAATGAAGACTGACGTCTCTAATCGAATACCTTTCGTATGACGTGTATTATTTATATAATAGTTACTTATGTATAGGGCATTATCGTGATTTATAGACTGCCCAATGGACAGTAGTATTGACAGAAACATTGATAATGCATGAGCCGCAGGCGAGGGCATTATCAGTGTTGAAGTCAATACTACTGTCCCAAGGGCAGTCTATAAATCACGATAATGCCCTATACATAAGTAACTATTATTTTTATTTCATTGAAGGAAATAAGACTTTATAAATAATTTTGCTCATTTTGGTACATTGACAACTGCACGATCTCCGTTGCGTTTTAAAAAGGGGACGCAACTCTAAAACGTCGAGCGGTCATTAACATGATAACGCCCGCGGGCATTATCATGTTAATGACTGGTAGATTTCTTTAACGCAGATTAATGCATGACACATGACCATGTCTACACCAATGAAAAAGTGGAATTGAGAACTGATATGAAATAATATTTCATTAAAGATGGCGTTCCCCTTTCGTATGACGTGTATTATTATTTCATTAAAGATGGCGTTCCCCTTTCGTATGACGTGTATTATTATTTCATTAAAGATGGCGTTCCCCTTTCGTATGACGTGTATTATTATTTCATTAAAGATGGCGTTCCCCTTTCGTATGACGTGTATTATTATTTCATTAAAGATGGCGTTCCCCTTTTCGTATGACGTGTATTATTATTTCATTAAAGATGGCGTTCCCCTTTTCGTATAACGTGTATTATTATTTCATTGAAGATGGCGTCCCCTTTTCGTATGACTTTATTATTATTTCATTACAGATGGCGTTCCTGATGGAGAAGACATTTACCCAGCTGTTGGGAAGATTGTAAACAGAACTACACACTCTGCAAACTTTGAATTTGATTGTCGCCATAAATCATACGAAATACAGATTAAAAATTGTGATGGCTATTACGTGTACCGGCTACAACCGGTATCAGGAGACTGTCCATCTGCATACTGTTTTGGTAGGTGAATGTGGAATCAATGTCAGGAGTGGAAATTGAATAACAGCTTACTATTTTGGCATGTTAAGCTTGAGTCGCGTCTGATATGTGAATTTTACATCGGTGTACTGTATCGATAAATCATGATTTAGCAAAAGATTTTGACAAGAGGTAGACAAGACAATCACACTCTGGGTAGAAAAACGCAATCACACTACATCATGTACATGTAAGCAAAGCTAATCATGCTTAAGGTAAACTAAATAGTCACATTCCAGGTAGACCAAATAATCACTTCATGTAGACAAATAAATATTATTCCTTAAAGGTCATATCTCTACACTACTGGTGGACAAATCAATTGTACACCTGGAACGAAATACATTCACTTCACACACAGGTAGAAAATAATAAGCAGTTGTCATATAGAAAAACAGTCACGCAACTTGTAGACAAAACAATTACTACTCATAGTACATAAACACTACTTGTAGACGAAACAATTACTACTCATAGTACATAAGCACTTCTTGTAGACGAAACAATTACTACTCGTAGTAAATAATCACTTCTTGTAGACGAAACAATTACTACTCATAGTACATAAGCACTTCTTGTAGACGAAACAATTACTACTCGTAGTACATAATCACTTATTGTAGACGAAACAATTACTACTCATAGTACATAAGCACTTCTTGTAGACGAAACAATTACTACTCATAATACATAAGCACTTCTTGTAGACGAAACAATTACTACTCATAGTACATAATCACTTCTTGTAGACGAAACAATTACTACTCATAGTACATAATCACTTATTGTAGACGAAACAATTACTACTCATAGTACATAATCACTTCTTGTAGACGAAACAATTACTACTCGTAGTACATAATCACTTCTTGTAGACGAAACAATTACTACTCATAGTACATAATCACTTCTTGTAGACGAAACAATTACTACTCATAGTACATAAGCACTTCTTGTAGACGAAACAATTACTAATCATAGTACATAATCACTTCTTGTAGACAAAACAAACATACTTCAGATAGTTTAAATGTAAATGTATGTTACAACGGATGGAATGTAACAGTCCATATGATATATTATTGATTACAGGTGATCAGTTACCATGTCCTAATGATACATCCTCTGACACAGGCTTCACTCCAGGATGTACAAGTAAGTTATCTTATATTCACTACCTGTGTAAAATAAAGTCATATTCATTTTTAGACAAATGTTTGGTTTTTTTTTTTTTAAATCAACTGTTAAGATATCAACGGATGACTAAAACTTATCTTAGCACAAACGTCCACATGATCCCCCCTTTGATATCTTCAAACTCTTCTTTCCATTAGGATATAACGTTAACCTGTGATATATGGTTTAATAAGACGACGTGTGATAACATTTACTATCATCTGTTAACCTGTGATATATGGTTTAATAAGACGACGTGTGATAACATTTAATATTATACTTTATGCAAATTTCTAGACTATTGATACAACGTCATTGGTCGATTAGAAAATGGTATTTTTCACTAATTTTACGAAGCTCCACCTTCGTATCAATACCAAATCCTGTAGCTCCGCCTCCTCCTAGCAACGGGTGGTATTCTGTGTTGGCAACGGGTGTTATTGCAATACAGTGTACCACCCTCCGGACCGGAAACAGTCCATTCCGTCAAAGTTTTTAATTTAGTTTTACAAATAAATAAACAAACAGACGACAGTACGCTCTTGGACATTCAAACCACATTAACATGGCTTTTGCCGATATAACCAAAGATAATATTCAGGATTTGTTGACAAACAAGGACAGTAAGGAAACGAAGAGACAAGTGAACCGGGCTGTAAGGATATTTCGTAACTGTTTGTTAAATGACAATGTCAATACCAAGCTGGAAAGTTTGTCCAACTCTGAACTATTTTTAATGAACATTTGAGAACATTACACCATTGTTACAGTTGTTTATGTTTCCTTGTTAATTAAAAGTTTATTAAATTAGATATTGTAATTTAGTTCTTAGACAATTACCTTAAATCAGTATTAAAGCAACACACATCATTGACGCTGTAATACCAGAGCATTCAGTATAATATAAAACATGCTGCCTTTAATTGAGGGTGTTATGGTAGATTACCACACTCAGAAAACCAATATCTCGAGGGTGATATTGGTTTTCTGAGTGTGGTAATCTACCATAACACCCTCAATTAAAGGCAGTATGTTTATACTATCATCTGTTAACCTGTGAGATATGGTTTAATAAGACGGCGTGTGATAACATTTACTATCATCTGTTTTCACTTTAGCATAGCACATGTAAGAAAAGTGTGAAGATACCTTAAAGGTAATGGGATCTCGTAAATGTAAGAAAGATCAAATAAATACATTGGTCAAAAGAAAAACACAGAAAGGACAAAACATTATCTACAAAATATTACACAGAAAACTAAAGATCGAGCAACACGAACCTCACTAAAACTGTAGAAATAATGTGCTCTTGAAAGATTAGCAGTTTCTGCACCACACGTGGAACAATCCGTGTTACACTTGTTGCAAATCTAGTGATAAGTGGTAAATGAGTAAAGAACTGGATTATGATTACGACAAACGAAACATATCCGTGGTCATTTGTGATACAGATATTCCGTAGCAGTTAACCAGCCCATGGTGGCGATCGTAAAAGCTTTCAAAATGGTTCCATTCGTCTGAGCTCTAGATATCATTCATTAGGGCATAAACCAAACAATCGTAATATACTTAAGGCCTACTAGCAACTCAAAATGTAAATATAAATAAATAAACAAAGGAACTACTTACCGTTCCGGAGCACATGAGTTTAATACCCCTTTTTATGTGGTTTGTGTTTCTCAATCTTTAGTTTTCTGTGTAGTGTTTTATATATTATTGTTTCTCCTTTCATCTTTTTTTTTCTTCTTGGGCAGTTGTATTATTTGACCTTCTGATTACCGGTTTTGTATCAAAACAAGATAAGAAATATTTACTTTTAATTCCTAGGTTATCCAGATGTTGAAGTAACTCCCTATATAAAGACAAGTCTTCTTGAGAGTGAATTTGAAAAACATGTAGGAACTGATGTACCTCTTATTATTGTCAAAAGTAGGGCAACATTTGAATGTCTTGCTGATGATGTACAAGATGGGTTTGAATATACGACTAGGTGGTATGTCAATGATATTGAAATGAAAACAGCCAAGTTAGAAGGATTGTCAAAATATGCTATACAAACTGGTCTTGGGCGCATGTTAGAAGAACATTGGGCAGCTGAATTTAAGCCGAACATGCTTGTTAAATGTTCCATACAAGTTCGAGGCAATGGATTCGATGCACCAACTCCACAGCAATATTCAGAGATATACTTTGCAGGTGTAAAGGTATAGAAATTTTGATTTTATTCCAAATAGTCATATTCTTAAATCTTAATAATCTTATGTACTAATAAAATTGAGAAAAAAAAATAATACCATACCTTCAGAACATTACTATAGATAATACAAGACCGTCAAAACATTACGAAATATAATCGAAAGGTCGTAGAAGCTGAAACAAAATGGATAACACCAATTCAGATATAACTGACCTCTCACCTCTCTGGCATGGTACAGGTGCTTCAATAAATCTTAGAGGGGTTAGATTAGTTTTATTGGATCAAGCCTCCCCTCTTAGTGAAATGATGCCGTTCGACATTTCTTTTTAGTTTATTGACTATTATTTTACCTATTGTGTTCCAGTATTGTTATAAATGCTGTTATAGTGACAACAAGAACCTTTGAACCGTAATGAAAGCGAGAAGTTTGGCACCGTAAAATCTGATCCAATCCGCCATTTCTTTAGAAATGCCTGTACCAAGTCAGGACCATTGCGGTTTTCCCAGTTTTCCGGTTGTTGACTGATTTTGTCTGTTTATTGATTTATGAGTTTTGACTTTCCCTTTGGAAGATTGCTCGGTGTTCGGTAATTTTGTTATTACCCTTATATACATTGTATTATAAATGGATACATGCATGGCTGTGAGAATTAATCACTTAATAGTGGAGTTGATGCAAGTACTACTCATGGTTGTCATGGCAATTAGAGTGTAGGTCATTCACTTGATTGGGAAGATTTGCTTGTTTATTAAACGGATAACCTTGAATTTCTGTCATCCTGTTATCAAGAGGGGAGATGTTGTATACATTAATCGGTTTTACCCCGCCATAATTTTGTGCTTGTCTTAAGCCAGGACATGAATTTCCAACTTCATATGGCGTGGTCTTTTTTTGTATGTTGATTAATTTGGTTGTTTTTATTGCTATTGGTGGAATTATTAACAATCACGATTTTGAGGTACATTTGTAGTTATTTGTTTCGTTGACATTCGTGGAATTGTTGACCATCACTGTATAAACAGTATTTGCATAGAAGATCAAATAAAGAAATAGCCAAATTAACCAGATATTACCTGAAAACGAAATGTATAATATGAAGCGGTATATATGTTACGCTTTAATACGTTATATACCATTGTACCAATCATATTGTACAGTGAACATAAATTGTAATGAAACATCCGCATTGGAAGGGGGAATCCAGGGGGACGCCCCCGGCGCGCGCCCCCCTAAAATTGGAAAAAATATGATTTTTTTGCGTAAAATCGTGATTTTTCACACGAAATACCCCAAAAAATGCGCTCCGCACGGCGCGATTATTTTAAGCGCGTCCCCCTAAATTGAAATCCTGGATCCGCCCCTGATTTGGTGGGTGTCTTATATGAAGCAGGAACTTATTACCCTTCGGTAATACCCGAATTGTTTTGATGGGGTCCGTGTTGCTCATCTTTTTTAGTTTTCTGTGTTGTCCTATCATATGTTTCTTTACGTTCTTTGTTCTGTGTTGTGATGTCCGTTATGGGTTCCACATAAACACTATGTTCTGTCGTCTTTACCACCAGTAGTTTGTAGGAGTGTTCATGTTCTATTTGTGTTTGTTTTCGTATAGTGGTGTCCAGCACATATTGTGTGTTGTGTTTTGTTTTGTTTTTCACCGTCTTGTGCTGCCACTTCTCTGGATTTTCCATTCTTTATTTCCCCTTCGGGTTTCTCTAACGTTTGTGTCATAGTAATCTTATATACATCATCAAGTTTACAATGGGAATCGATCACATTGTTCTTTTATATGTACTTGATATTTTAATTGTAGATACACCAGTCTACTAACAAAGATTATGTTGTTAAGGAAGGTGAAGAGTTAGAGATACCAGTAGAATTAACCATGCCTTTGTCCTGTTCCTGGTTGAAATCGTCGTATGTATCATTATTACACATTTTATATAATTGACTAATACATGCTGTTAGTAACGGTGCTAGGTTAATCTTATGTCATACATTGTTAGTAATGGCAGCGCTAAGTTAATCTTAAGTAATACATTGTTAGTGATGGCGGCGCTAAGCTAACCTTAAGTCATACATTGTTAGTAATGGCGGCGCTAAGCTACATTGTTAGTAAGGGCAGGGTTAAGTTAATCTTAAGTCAAACCTTGTTATAGTGGGAGGGTTCAACTAATTCTTGTATTATATTTTTGCCCCTTTCTAAGAGTGTTGGGTTTTTGTTGCGACAGTGTGGTATGCTTTGTTTTTCATTTTTAGCGTACACATTTGGAGTTATTGTTCCTCAATCATTTATTGTATGTGTAATGTTTTATAGATCATTGTTCGTGTTTTTGTTCTTTTTTATTTTAGCCGTTATGTGGTCTGTCCTTATTCGATTGATGATTTCTGATAACCTCTTAGACAAAACCTCTTGGACTTCACACTTTTATGTACATATGTTCTAACGAGATTGTATTGTAATGCCGCAAATGATGATTAGCCAACTTGTACATTGTAAAGTAAAACATAATTAATTCAAACCGCATGCTATTACAGTACAGAATCAGAGATAAATGACAGAAAGAAAAAAGTCTGCTTACTTGTTCTGTTAAATGGAGTACCCACCTACCAGACAAATGGTAAACAATGTAGAAATGGTATATCTGACGATGGACTGGTATTCAACTCAGAGACCTGTGGAATAAAATTTTCTCATGCAGATTGGAAAGAAAAGCAAATAGTAAAAATAACTGGCCAGACTGATCAACTAGTAAATATAAAAGATAGAATCGTCTTTCTGAGATTGTATAACTCTGACGAGGTTACACCAATACAAGATTTATTATACTGGAAAAATATTCACCTTCCAGATATCAAGGTAATATATATATATATGATATTCCGCAAATATATATTTTCGTGGACATCTGTAATATAATTTAATTAAGGAATGTGTTAAACCTTTGTTAAAAAATTGAACATATTCCTTACAATTTAACTATTACAACAAAATTTAACAATTCCTCGATTTTGATTACGATTATTTCATGGGACTATTTGAATTAATCTGTGGCGAATGAATACAGTGGCGGCGACGTAACTATACCAACCCAGGATATCATGTATAACCAATGTTGCACCGGGCATATCAGCCAATTGGATTGCAGTATTCACATGAAATTAAATTATTTTGGCAATAAATCAAAATCAAAATTAATAATACTGGTTGATTTCAACTATTTCCTACAATCCGTAGTTAAAAAATAAAGTATATTTTGTTGTTTTTGTTTCAATATAAACATTGACTATTTTTATAAAAGGTTTCATTAATATAATTTTATCATAATAAACGATACAATTTGTTTATCAACAATGGTGACATAAATGTGAGAAAACAATGCATTATCTATTCATGAAATTAATTTCCGAATTTTTACGTTAATCTCTAAAACAGCATGATTCTTCGAAGATACAAGACTATTATAAGACTATATAAGTATTTGACTTTCTGCTTTCTACTAATTTCCTACAAATGTTTCTTTTTATTTACAATAAAGGTGATAGTAAAGGATAAAGATGTAGTAACTCTAGGGAGCAGTTGTTACTAATCTACTACTAATGTTTCTTTCTATTTACAATAAAGGTGATAGTAAAGGATAAGGATATAGTAACTCTAGGGAGCAGTTGTTACTCAAACAATGATCCACATATGAGAACATTTGACGGAAAGTAAGTTATACTTCTAAAGGGTGTGTAATAATTATTAAAACTAAGGTTCTCCTCCATGAGGCATACTAGTATGTGACATTAGCCGATTTTGACTATTTTATTTAGACTTTTTGTTTTTTTTACTGTTTTAAAATTATTTGGTTTTTCTCTCTTTTAACTTTTAACATACCTATTTCTTCTACTACCAAATACTGACCGCCTTCAACAAGTTGAAGTTTATGTCAGAGATTGTACATAACGATTGAAAACGCTAAAAGTTATTTACATGTTTCATAAAGTAGTATTAGTTAGGGATTAGATTTGTTTTTAACGACACTTTCAACAATAGTTTGCCTATGTCATTGTCGGCATTTTTATTGGTGGAGGAAACCGGAGTCCACAGAGAAAACCACTGACCTGTCGTAAGTCAGTGACAAACGTTATCACATAATGCTGTATCGAGTACACCTCGCCATGAGCGAGATTCGAACTCACAAAAACATTTGTGGTGATAGACACTAATTGCATACGAAGTTGTTAATCCAACTACCATATGATCACGACGGTCCCTACTCCATAGAAGATATAGCAGACTTGAATGTATCAACAGAACGATTCATACCTAAGGACTCTGGCAGCCGGTTCCCATCAGAAATCGTATAAGAGAAAAACGATTTTAGTCATTGATTAGTCTTACAAGGAGGGATAATGGAAAGCAAGGAGTAAATGTTCCGAGATTGTCTCAATAATGGCTCATGTCTGCCTGCTTAAGTAATAACTACATTTTCGTTTGCTATATCATACATTCTGAAAAGTCAATCATCTTTACGGCCGTCTTCAATACTGCATCAGTTCAAGAGTTGTAACATGTTACCAACACTAGATATGTTTCGATGTCTGTTAGTGACGAACCTTGCGGCCCTTAGTTGGACCATTACGATTTCACCGATTTCACCATTTTGCAGAGATCCTGGACAGTGATATTTATATCCTTGTCCTTTATGGAGATCTAACTGATGTAAAGGTATCGAAGGAGAAAGTCGAGCATTTTAATGACCTTCGTACGGATGCTATTTACATGCTTTGTTCCATTTTAAGTATTGTCAGTAAGGTGTCCTCCGATGCAGGAGTGTCAGTAACGTTATAACGTTGTGAAAAGAAAGTTTAAATAGTGAAGATCAACAATTTCACCATTATTAACTGTGCCTCTCATCTTAGATCACTGAACGCAAACACGACAACGACATAGGAAGTTGAAAATCCATGTCTGATCTTGGAACAGGCACACACATGTGGCAGGGTTAGACTGGTTAATGGGATGCCCTATCTTCCTCTCTTATAATGGCCTCAACGACGGTATGCAATTATAGAATGAATTCTTAGATTATAAAGAAATATTGCAAATATCATTGTTGATGTCGCCATGTTTCTTGCTCTGTCAATAAATTGTGCTAAATATTGTCAATATAGTCCGTGTAATATTTTTTCAGGAAATGGGAACTTCAGATACACAACGGTTTGACAGAAGGGGAATACATTATGTACAAACACACTCGTCTACCGTTACTTGTAAGACATATTACTTATAGTATCTTTATTTATTTGTTGATTTTCTAGTTATTGCCTTTCTGAAGATAATGACAAAAATGTTAGACTGCCATGTGCGTTAACGATTACCGTATAGAAGTACAACCCATTTATTTAATGATCATGTGATCAAATGATTGTGTTAACAAATGGTCATGTGATAGCTTAATATTTATGGATGCAAGTATCACTCATGGATATATAAGTGAACACGACTGACACTACATCTGTGCTAAGTCACATTAAGTCAAGAGTAAAGCCACATCGTTCTTCTAGTGTCATTGGATTCGAACTCAGAACTTAAGTGTTGATATACACTGTTTGCTGATGTTGGTGTAAATCAAACTACCACACGACCTCTGTGGCCCCTAAATAATTGCCAAGCGAAAAAAGGACAAGACAAACATTGATCTACAAACGCTATGCAAAAAACTACAGATTGGGCAACATGCATCCTACAAAAAGGTGCTCCTAGTACACTGGTTGTGTCATTATTTGATTGATTTGATTTTTGGTGTTTAACACCACTTTCAGAAATATTTCAGCAATATCATGGTGACCCGTTTTAGTTGCGGAAGAAGCCGGAGTACCCGGAGAGAATCACCGACCATGGGCAAGCAACTGGTAAACTTTATCACTGCGGCTGCGAGTCGAGTGCACCCTTTTTTCTAATTTACAAAGCTAGGTGCGAACCCACGCCGTATTGGTGATAGGCTTGTATGAGTTGTTAGGTAATCCAACTACCTAACTCATTGAGCCACTGGGGCCCTGTTATTAATTGATATACAAACTATATGGCACAGTGATGTTGTATCGAGTAAACACTACATGTACCATATATTTGTGGGAGACACGAATACTTTAGTTATCAATTTGTTGCCGGTAAATAGTAAATACAACATATATAGTATTATAATATTAAATGAAATATAAATGTGGAGATTTATGATTGTCTTATATCAGTGACTATTGTTACAGGTGACTGCATATTTCAAGAAATGTTTCAAGGGAATCCTATGCAACTGTGGAATAGGTGTGAGAAGTGCCGATAGTGTTTTTGTGGCAAATTTCTGCGATACAATATACAGAGGACAAAGAAAAGTTAATCGTTACATGAAACAAAGATTATGTGATGATAAAAGTCTGATTGTTCAAAAAACCAGTAGATCATATACGGTAGGAATAATTATGTACTTGATAAAAGATCACACAACTCTTGCTTGTTAGTACTCGATTTTTTTACTGTAACAAAATGCTCTGTTGCAATATTTCAAAATTTATACAGACGACACTACACGATTATGGTTGATAAGTTCAACTGCTGATCCGGGTCTACAAATAGTAGACTCTTATAGTAAGACTGCTGAGCTGCAGAGATTTATCTGATTCGTAGTGATAAATCAGGATAATCTGTCATCGTAGTATTACATGTCTGCCTGTAGATTTTTGTTGCATTGCGATGTCAATATGCATTGTAAAAATGCAGCTAATCATGTTTGTCTTCTACAAAACAAACACCGTCACCATTTCATCTAAGAGTAACTTCTTACATGTACCTAATAAATAGCTCACTGGAATGTGGAATAACAACCATTTACGCACTCAGCGAAACTATAATCTAGAAGGTTTGTTCCTTCCACTCATCTGTTTATTAGTAATGTTTACATTTTAAACGAACAATGCACAAATCATATTTGAGTGAATGCAGCGTATTGATTTTTGCAATTTGTTCAAAACAGCTCTATTGATTGAATATATGTTTAATCATATCATTAAGTAAGCAACATTTTATTTTTCAATGGGTGCCACCAGTGGAGCAGAAACTGCCTACCCTTCCGGAGCACCTGAGTTAACCTTTGATTGTAGTCAGGTTTTTATTATTATTCGGTCTATAGTTTTCTATGCAGTGTTTTACAGATCATTTCTTGTTCTTTTTTCTTTTGGCCATTATATTTTCTGTTCTTCCATTACAGCCTCTGATTACACCTTTGGTGTCTTCAAACATTTCTATTTCAGATAACTCTCCCGACCGGAACTAAGGTGACGTTTAATTACGGTAAAAGGTGGATAAATGGAATCAGTATTATTCCATCAATACTTGATGCTAGCTTGACTGGAGGTCTCTGTGGAATATACAATGGTAACCAGAAAGATGATTTTATACCACGATCTGGTACTAGCCCAACATCCTTGAGAAATTTTGCAGCATCTTGGCAGTACGTTTTCTCTTTTCTGTAAAAATATATATTGTTTAATACAGCTACATGCTAGAAACAATTATTTCTTAAGCGAGTTCAGAAAAAAACATTGTCAGTTATGTTTTACAATCTTTAAGTATAATTAACTAAGGTTATCAATTGTCCATCTTTTACGATTTCTCGATAGAATTTTGGAACTGCTTCGACAGTGGCGTTTTTTTTTTCAGTTCATCGATATGCATAACCAATATAAGGTTAATCATTATCTTAGTATTGGTTGTGTATAATATTATTACAACAAAACTATACATGTGCTTTAAATCTTTATGTATGGTTTGATCAGCATTCAACTATACCGAACATGTAAATAATATTGTGGACCGAGTATTACGATGATATTTCTTAATGTATTAAAATTCTTCTGAATCTACGAAGAGCTTGAAGATACCAAAGAGGTAATCAGAATCTTTAAATCAAAGAACAGACAACACAATCGCCAACAGAAAAAGTACAAAAGGATAAACAATGATCTACAAAAGAGAAAGTACAAAAGGACAAACAACGTTTTACAAAAGAGAAAGTACAAAAGGATAAACAATGATCTACAAAAGAGAAAGTACAAAAGGACAAACAACGTTCTACTAAAGAGAAAGTACAAAAGGACAAACAACGTTCTACAAAAGAGAAAGTACAAAAGGACAAACAACGTTCTACAAAAGAGAAAGTACAAAAGGATAAACAACGTTCTACAAAAGAGAAAGTACAAAAGGATAAACAATGATCTGCAAAAGAGAAAGTACAAAAGGACAAACAATGTTCTACAAAAGAGAAAGTACAAAAGGACAAACAATGATCTACTAAAGAGAAAGTACAAAAGGACAAACAATGATCTACAAAACATACACATAAATCTAAAGATCGAGTAACAGAAACCCAACTAAAAACCGGGTGTGAATTCAGGTGCTCCGGAAGGGTTTATCCAGAAACGCATCATGAGCAATACATTAGATTTGTCACTGATTTGTTCATTTCCCTTTGATCTTTAAGTGCTGATATCTATGATCAATCAACTGGCGTGCTACTAACATAATATCACTCGCATCAACTTACCAAATCCTAGAAAAACATATTATCGTTTATAAGTTTTGCTCAAAATGGACTTCTAATCGCATCTCCGAGGGGGCATATCTCAGGTTTCACCATTGATGCGACATTGCTCTAAGATTTCCATTCTCCCAAATAATATCAGCAACAGTGTATATATCTACTGTTTATTTTAACATGTCTACTTCTGTTATAATATTATGAGATATAAAACGATTTTATGTCGACTGTTATACTAAATGGAGATAATGTAGCGGAAGATATCGGGAAATTATATACGGTCTTAGGCTGATATCCTATTGGTCACATCATACTACTTTAAGCTTCAAACATTTAATAGATTGGCGGTTTTCTGTTATGGTTCACTTAAGATGGTATCAGTGTTTATATATTTAATTCCTCTATCTACTTTTATAGAGTTAAAGGTGAGTTCGCTGATGAAACCTTGTTTGATCCTAGCGGAAAACTGAAGAAAGCGGAATATAACGGTCAACAATACTGTACATGCATATCTCCAGATGCTACTTATCCCCATGGCAGTCCAGAGTTCAATTGTGAATTAACAACTGCCATGGAAACATGTCGGAGCACAAAGACAACACAAGGAGTTTACACGATGTCGTGTACAACCCGATCAATTCGGTCAGCAGGAATTGCTAGAACGGCAACACCCGACTACGAAGAAGAAGACGATGAACCACCTTCTTATCCAATGATAACAGAAAACACCACATCAGTCATAGTAAGTATAATTTCAATTATAACAGTAAGCATGATATCTTGTCTAAATGGCAGTAATCATAGAAAATGCTGTTTATGTAAATATGTTTATAATACAATACAAGACACATCTTTAATGTGAATCACTGAAAATATGTGCAATCTAACGCCATGTTAAAATGTTGTTACAAAATAACACTACATTAACTGGTTTAACCCCGTCATATGTTTGTGCCCCTCCCATGGCATGCCAGGACATGGATTTAACCCCGTCATATGTTTGTGCCGTCTCCAATGGCATGCCAGGACATGAATTTAACTCCGTCATATGTTTGTGCCTCTCCCATGGCATGCCAGGACATGGATTTAACTCCGTCATATGTTTGTGCCCCTCCCATGGCATGTCAGGACATGGATTTAACTCCGTCATATGTTTGTGCCTCTCTCATGGCATGCCAGGACATGGATTTACAACGTCATATGTCGTTGTCTTTTTTATTTTCACTTGTTCGAGGCGAGAGGTAGCTGTTCGCTTTGTTGATATTGATGGAATTGCTGACAATTACTGCTTAAAAGAACAGTTGAAAGATACCAAAGGGGTAATCAGAAACAGTAAACCTTAGAGGTACAGACAACAAAGGGGTAATCAGAAACAGTAAACCTTAGAGGTACAGACAACAAAGGGGTAATCAGAAACAGTAAACCTTAGAGGTACAGACAACAAAGG
>MJUT01064835.1:148487-174863 GCA_002080005.1 Gigantidas platifrons
ACAAACAACAGGCATCTACATGACCGCACAGCTCTGGCCTGGTACAAACAATACGTATATACATGACCGCACAGCTCTGGCCTGGTACAAACAACACGCATTTACATGACCGCACAGCTCTGGCCTGATACAAACAACACGCATCTACATGACCGCACTGCTCTGGCCTGGTACAAACATCACGTATATACATGACCGCACAGTTCTGGCCTGGTACAACAACACGCATCTACATGACCGCACAGCTCTGGCGTGGTACAAACACGTATATACATGACTGCACAGCTCTGGTCTGGTACAAACAACACGCATCTACATGACAGCACAGCTGTGGCCTGGTACAAACAACACGCATCTACATGACCGCACCGCTCTGGCCTGGTACAAACAACACGCATCTACATGACCGCACTGCTCTGGCCTGTTACAAGCAACACGTATATACATGACCGCACAGCTCTGGCCTGGTACAAACAACACGCATTTACATGACCGCACAGCTCTGGCCTGATAAAAGCACTTCAATAAGATGTTGCTGGGCTAGTCTATTTTCATAGGCCCAACCCTCACCTTTTTAATGCAAATGTTCTGCATATATGAGAAAAATGCATGCCCTCACACATACCCGGGCAAGCAGCTTCGTTATAAGAAGAATTTGAAGATATCAAAGGGGTAACCAGAATCCGTATATCGAAGAAGAACAGACAACACAATGGCCAAAAGAAAAAGCACAAAAGGACAAACAACGATCTACAATACATACACATATAACTAAAGATCGAGTAACACGAAACCCACTAAAAACCGGGGGTGAACGCATGTGCTCCGGAAGGGTAAGCAGTACGTGCCCCATTAGTGGCACCCGTCGTGTTAATCTAGTTACAAACCCGGTAAGAAGTCGTGAATGAGGAAAGGACCGGACACCTTAGCCTGCATGATAGTGTTGTAATATTTGATATCCTCATGAAGACAGCTGAAATAGTGATCAGCTGATATTAAATAGCAATTGATCAATTAATTTGTCATCCACTTGTTTGAGTTGTCTCCTACATAGTCGGAGTATTTTAGTTTTTATTTAGTGAAAGGCAGTGGCTATTTTGTCGGCGCCGGCAAAATAAGCAAAAAAATGGTAAATGGCTATTTTGCCGGCACTGATTATTATATAAGGTGTAAGATATAAAAATCATAATGGAAGAAAACTTTTATTTCAAATATACAATGGAAAATAAGAACAAAGTACATAAGCTAAAACATAAGAATTATAAATAAAATGCTTAGTCAGAATCAATAATAACTATTAAAAAAGAAAGAAATATTAAGATATCAAAACAGGGTAATTTAGAAAATTAAATTAATGAATTAAAAATTAAACAAAATTAAATATGATTTTTAAAGAGCTTATATCAGAAATTATTTGATACATGCATATTTTGGTGACTTTTTAGTTTTTACACTTGTTGCAAAACCAGTGTTTTGCTTTTTGGAAGAGTTTCAGTCTTGCTCATGACAAGTGCTTCCATTCTAAGCATGAACTGCACATCACACTTGCTTCTTTTGTATCTGCGTCAAGAGTGCATGTTTCACATATGTATATTGGATTTCTCCTCTTTTCAAACTCCTTGTATGAATCAAATTCGGCATGGAATTCCATTTTTTATAAGGTGTAACACCCTCCATTGTCAAACGTTAACTGAACATACGTAGTGGAGAATACACTCCAACTGTAGATTCTTAAAAATAATCAACGAGACCCGTCAGGGTCGAGTTGATTATTTTTAAGAATCTACAAGTTGGAGTGTATTCTCTCACATAATACATTTCTATCTGCAACAGTGTTTTCATTTTATATTTTTACCTTTTTAATGTTCAGAAAGCTAAATAAGCCACAAATAACAAAAAATAAACAACAAAATTTTTTCGGCATCCGTGCTTTCGATTCTCGTTTATATTTAGATATTTCAAGGTTTTTCAAGTGAATAGAATCGTTTATATTTAGATATTTCAAGGTCTTTCAAGTGTCCCAAATGTTCACCTGTGGTCTGTCTGATTTGTTAAGTTGCGGTCGGTTCGTTGGTTGTTTTTATATTGCGAGAATACTCGTCAGTTCTGAACATAAATTATGTCAGAACTCAAATACTTGTATCGTGTATTGTATATATTGATCAATTGCTTCTTTAAGCAAATTGTTGATATTTTTTTAACAAAGCTTACTATCAAGAGTTAAATATACTAATTATAGAATTCATTTGGTGAAGTTAGCGGAGTGGTAAGATGGAAGTTTTGAAAGTCAAAGTAGACTTTAAAAAGCCCGGCAGTGGTTCGAGACACGAAAGTCCCAAAATAAGTAAAACACGTTTTTAAGCCTAAAATTGTAAAAGGTTAAAGTTCATATATTCAAGAACAAAAGAATCAACTGTAGATTCTTAAAAATAATCCACTGTTCGAACAATAGTGTGACGTCAGAGAACTTGATGTATTATATGTATATATATATGCATATAGGTATATCTAGTAAAAAGAGTTCACCAATTTTAACTGTCAAGGAAAATAATTTTCCCTGAAGACATTCTTATATATTTTATGTTTTGTTTAATTGAAAGTCATTTCGTAACAGAAAGTAAAAAAAATCCATCATATGGAACAGTATTGAAGTCTGTTATAAAAATCATTATTTCTCTTTTTTTATCATTTCAAATTTTTCAAAACATTTTTGCTTTGTTTTAATAATGGTAATTCTATAATAATCAGTGCCGGCAAAATAGCCACTTACAATTATTTTGCTTATTTTGCCGACGCCGGCAAAATAGTCTCCAGACTATTTTGCCGGTGCCGGCAAAATAGCCACTGCCTTTGTGAAAATATCCAATCTTTGCATTCTATTGTTGGTTTTGCTGGAATTCTTGACAATCACTGTTTGATTTGTTAATTTTCAATATTTTCTTCGGATGTTTACGACTAAATAATATTAAAAGTGTAATAGATGTAACCAAAGTGTGTTCCCTTAATATTTTGATCTCAAATTAACATCTTGATTTACCATTGCTGTTGACATTCAATTTTTATGTTTGGTAGCCATTCTTCATTTCTCTGACAATGATATATAAAATAATATCCCATAACCTACAATAAAACATACATCAGTCACCACAACGTACCTATTTGTTCTGACATATTTTCCCTGGAAGATATGGATTGGTAAATAGTAAATGAAAGGATGCAATAAGTCAAATGTATTCTGATTACCATAAATCTGTAACGGTCTTTCTGAGAGACACGAAAACGGTGGCTGGTGCTTTTATAGACACGAAGATGGTAGCCGATATATATATTATGAGAGACACGAAAACGGTAGCTGGTGTTTTTAAAGACACGAAGATGGTAGCGTATATTCTGATAGACATATATGCATGAAACCGGTAGCTGATATTACAACAAACATATAAAGACGATAGTTGAGTATTTTGATATACATGAAGACAGTAACTGGTAGTGTGACAGACCTTTAGACAATAATTGTTGTTCTGTTACTGTTATAGTGACAGCAGGAACCTTTGAACCGTAATGAAAGCGGGAGGTTTGGCGCCTTAAAATCTGATTCAACTCACCATTTCTTTGGAAATGCCTGTACCAAGTCAGGGTCATTACGGTTTTCACAGTTTTCCGGTTGTTGACTGATTTTGTCTGTTTATATACTTATGAGTTTTGACTTTCCCTTTGGAAGATTGTTCGGAGTTCGGTAATTTTGTTATTACCCTTATTTAGATATAAAGACGGTATTTGTTCTATTTTATATCTATTCTTTGTGAGCAAGATAAACAAAGGGCCTAAGCATTATAACCAAAACCGATACAGTTAATCTTTATATAAATCATAATTACATTGTTTAGAAACTATATACTTCAATAGTATATATATCTAATAAAACTACGTTCATGCTGAAACATGAAGATGGTGGCTGGTTTTCTGCTTCATATAATACACGTTAATTGTTAAATGTGCAAAATTCCATATTATGTAATTGATGTGTCAACATAAGCATGGCGTCGAATTTCCTTTTATTTTGATAATGCTACTGACGTTGTTACTATAATATTTATGTATTTTGTCACTGAAATAGTACATGCAGAGTGACATAACTATGATATTTAGGATGTAGAAATATCCGTTAACAAGGAAGTAGTCACGACCACTACAACTGTAATAAAAGGTTAATTGTGAATTTATTAGTGGTGTAAATATACAAATCCTTTAGATACGTAGGAGGACTTTACTACTGCTGTGATATTAACTGACATAAATATACAACAGACAATCAGAAGACTAGAGACGTTCAACAGAAGACACCATGTTTATATTTTTTGTGATTCTAACCTGTGTAATAGAACCAGTTTTTGGCTTTTATCCTCGACAACCTCCACACTGGAGAACCAAAACTCATGTTGATATAACTAACACTGGAGTATTACAGGCTATAGCTGAATATATTATAAATCATAATCTAACATATTCTCCATCTCTGAGTATGGCTGTGGACGATTTCTTTGGCCCAGGTAAGTATTTTATACTAAAATGATGATCGAAGCAAGAATTTAAAGATACCACATGAGCAAACAGAAGTCTGGACACAGGGGCTTGTTACGATTTTTTTTCTCCCTCGATTACTCTAAAAAACCACAAGAGAGGAATCTCAAATGTCAAATTTTCATAACACATTTTTCAAAATAGTTTTGTATTGGTGTCTTGACCTGATTCACCATAATATTGGTGCCCATTTGAAGCTTAATAAATATATTTTTGATATTTCGATTCATTTTTGTCATCAACTTTAAAGCAATGCTTCGCGGAATTTGCAGAATCCAGTACTGTCTTCCATCATGTTTACATGTCAGTACGAGGCCGAATTCCTACGTGCGAATTGATTGGTTGGTTATTTTAGGGCCAGGAGTGCTAAGAAACATGTCGTTCGCACTAAATTTGATATCTGGGTCATTCTCTGACAACTTTTACAATAGTGATGGTAAAGACTGCAATTGTGTCCCATTAATATTACAGAAAAACAACAAATTACAATAAAAGTTGATATGTCGGTTGTTCATATTAAATTGTATTTATTTCATTAAAAGATTTAAAAATACATTAAGGGATAATGCGAATAATGGATTTACAAATTCTATTTTTTGCCGTCACATATAGAATAATACACGTGACGGTTATGTCCAAAAGCAGGGATGATAATCGAAAAGAAGAATTAAACCTTCAAAAATGGTGTTTCTCTATGTTTTAAAGGTTTAATCATACCTGTAAACCTACTTCATCGGTGTAAAGAAACAGTATCGTGGATCGACTGTCAGCAGAATTCAAAGAAGCAAACCAGTACCTCCATTAAAATGCATTAGTACCTTTATTCGACGTCTTTACCAAGCATAATAGAAGCTCCTCTGTTCACCTGCTACAACATTTTAAACGTCATGTAAAAATAAAACGTTGTTCCCGATAACAATGCACATAATTCACCATTAGAAATATTTTCTGTAATACACATAATCAATACCGAAATGCGGAATTGTCTTTACCGTAACAGTCTTTGCCGTCACAATTTCATATTACAATCGTGACGGTAAAGACAACCACATACTTTTAATCACTTTTACTTAGCCTCAGCAATGTTTTGATCATGGTCAAAGGTGTTATATTCAACCTCGTGCTTTTGATTTATGTTGGTAGTTGTTATTATAAACCAAAATGTCTTTACCGTCACGCACGTTTTCTTTACCGTCACAAATATTCCTTTCCGTCACGAATTCAAAATGTTTTTTTTTTGTATATTATATTAGTCATTATACAACATATGCAACATTAAATGACGCTGTAGTAGCACATCTATAACCCAGTTCAGGGGATCCCGGGTGGCTCAATGAGTTAGGTCGCTGGATCTAACAACTCATACAAGCCTATCACCAATACGGCCTGGGCTTGCGCCCTGCTTCGTAAATTACAAAAAAAGGTGCACTCGACTTGCAACCGCAAGTGATAAAGTTTACCAGTTGCTTGCCCATGGTCGGTGGTTCTCTCCGGGTACTCCGGCTTCCTCCACCACTAAAACTGATCGTCATGATATAGCTGAAATATTGTTGAAAGTGGCGTTAAACACCAAAAATCAAACATCAAATCATAACCCAGTTCAGTTATTTTTTACCATTGAGCACTAGTTAAAGAATATATCAAAAATATATACATCCCGGATCTCAACTTTGAAATTATGACATACAAACCTTTTAAATACTCTGTAGATATAAGAAAAAGTAAGTAATTCTACATATATCAACAGAACAATTTATTCGTTTATATTCATATCGGTTTTATGGTTTATGTTGAAGAAAAAGTCAGAAAATGTGCGTTTAAGGTATCGTGACGGTAAAACAAATATTTACACCTCACGGGAGTGAAAGACGTAGAAAAAATATATTTTTGATAAAACAGCTTGCCAAACACTTAATTCTGTCTCAAGAATTATTAATTAAGCGAACTGTAGCAATTGAAACGTTTGTGACAAATTTTCGTTTCATATAGACACAACACGGTATTTTGAAAAGTTGTGAGAGAATGACCCATCACTGAGTCGATATCTCTGGTGATGGACAATTAGTCCGCGAGGGTATCATCCGGGCAACAGTCAGTGCTTCAACACTGGCATGGTTTATTAAATATATACAGTCCGACAAAAGTTAAGCACCACCTGACTTGTTTCAATAATATCTTTTCTAATAATAAACTTATTTCATATCGGTTTGCTGTTTTCGTTACCTGTACACACATACTTACTTACCTGTGAAACATGTTATTGCTCGATTTTTATTTATGTGTATATGACAGGGTGTGTAAAGTGCCACGTGTACTTTTCAACATTTGTGTTTGCGAACGAAAGCTGATTTTTTTTGTGTAGAGTTTTAAGTTTCATTTTCTATTGGTTTGGTATGGTGCGGCGAAAATTAACCATACCAGAAAGGTGGCAAGCTGTTGGCATGCATAACGGTGGTTTTAGCCATAGAAGGGTGGCAGACCACTTCAGGGTTAACCATTCCATCATTGTACGACTGATGCAGCGTTTTCGTCAAACGGGGAATGTTACTGACCGTCCACATGCAGGTAGACTTCGCAAAACAACGGGCGCGGCAACGGCCGTTCAGTACAGCTGGTGCACTTCGTGGTAATTTACAGTTTGGAGGCCACATTAGCACACGCACTGTAATCAGACGCCTCCACCATCAGGGAATGCGAGCGCGACGACCCATAAAACGTCCACAGTTGACATTACGTCATCGCCATGCTCGATTTGACTGGTCACATGATCATTTGGGGTGGACTATTCGCACATGGAGACGGGTCCACTGGTCTGATGAAAGTCGTTTTTGCTACGCCCTACCCACGGTCGTGCAAGGGTTTGGCGCCAACGAAGCACTTCATTTCAGGACAACCACATTTTGGGCACAACTGCGTTTGGTGGTGGGGTGTAACTGTCTGGGGTTGTTTTTCCTTTGACTGTAAGTTGGACTTGTACGTTCTTGATGGTAATCTGACAGGCCAAAAATACCGTGACAATGTGCTCGCTCCACGCGTAGTCCCCCATTTCGACATCATGCGTTGGCCGACAGGCCAATGTTCATGGATGACAACGCTAGGCCACATAGAGCCCGAATTGTACAACATTTTTTACAGCAAGGGCTGTTCAGACAATTCCATGGCCTGCGATGTCGCCAGACATGAACCCTATAGAGCATGTATGGGACTTTATTGGCCGAAAAATTAACCAACGCAATCCAAAATGTCAAAATATTGACGAATTAAGAACTGCTATCTTAGAGGAGTGGCAACAGTTCCCTCCAAGAACGGCTTAGGCGTCTTGTGCGAAGCATGACGAGGCGTGTTACAGAACTTCACAATAAACGCGGTGGATATACTCGTTATTGATTGTTATGCCTTACACATACGCACAATAGATGCATTTAAAAGTTCTTAAAATCTGAAGACTCTGCATTTTATTGCAATGTTAAAAACTTCCATCAAAGACAAACCGGTTATACGTTTTTCCAGCGCCTGTTTTGAACCCCATTTTTACCACGTCAGAGTCACGTCTTTCAGGATGATAAATACTTCGTAGATTGGTGATCTTATTAGAGCCCTTGGTGTAGTCTTTTAAGAAGTGTAAAGAAAAATGGTGATATCTATTTTATTGTTTTAACAGTATTGATGTAAACAAATATATCGATAAAAATATAGGGTGGTGCTTAACTTTTGTCGGAGTGTATATTTATTACTGAAATTTACAGTTACTAAATAATGACATTTTTGATAAAACTAAGGTTCTCCTCCAGCAGGCATAGGTGACCTTAGCAGATTTTGGCTATCATGTTTAATCCCTTTGGCTTAAGTGCTCCCAAAACTTTAAATTATGTTATGTTTTGATTTTGAGTGTACCTGATGAAGGTTATTCCAGAAACGTGTAATGTGCACTAATTTTGATATCTACGTTTTTATTATATGACGGGGAACAGTGTTATTATAAAGAACGCTATAATCTTGAACATTATCCATAATATATTTAGTTTTTCGCGACACAGAAGATGTCATATGTATAGAATTAGTTCTATAAATTATTTCTGTTCTTCTTCTTCAGATATCAGTGGGAAAGCAAACATGCACCAAACAATCAGTACAGTGAAGAAGTCTATAGCAGATACACAGGAAGAAAAGAGACATGTTGCTTATGTACATTGTCATGCTGATCAAATTAAGCTTGGTAATACACAACTGCTCTTCGTATGTAATTCCCGAGTCGAAACGTTTATATAGAGGCTAGTGACCATGTCACATGTGCTGTTGGTCTTCAGTTACACTCGTTCAGTAGATTATAAAAAAAACACACACATTGACAAGCTTCACTCATTAACTTTGGTTTTTCTACGTTTCAGATGATTTGTCCGACATGTTTATATATACTTCTTTTCAGAATGATCAAAACTAGTTTAACGACGCTACTTTTTTAATAAGTGTCTCTGTCGATCCAGTTAAATATATTGACCAATAGGACAACAGCACTTGGGGTCTACTCTATGTTGATAACTAACACTTTAGGAAGCTCGTCACTGATTGGTTCGTTAAAAATATGACCCCAGACCTGACTCCGTACGAGATGTAAATAAATGTTAATATATCACTAAAGAAAAAACGATGCAGCAAATATCGAGCTTTGATTAGATTGGATGAACTTCAATCTATTTTACAATATCTTATTTTTTTGGTATGATCAATTCGATCATTGTTTTGATTTATACGTATACAGTCAGTTTTAACATTTAAATTACAAAGTAATGAGTAACTGCACTTCGCTTTACCCGTCGGTATTGAATCATATCTGTAGAATATGGGCTCCTTAAATGAACTGGAACTGTTACAAGAGTGTGGTATATTATTTTTGTTTTCGTGATCTTGTGGTTTTTTTTAAAGACTTTAAAGGGGTATTTAGAATCCGTATATCGAAGGACAGACCCAAACAGAAAAAGGACAAAAGGACAAACAACGATCTACAAAACATGGAAAGAAAAATAATAATAATAATGATGACCGCTTTTTTAGCTACTACGCATAACATAAGTCGGAAACATCTTAAACGTGACTCTATTAAAACGTCTTAAGTATATACAAAGAGGAAGACATCAGTGTAATGTCAAGTACGCAACCTACGTGATGGTAAATACAAGGAGGAAGTCATTGATGCCCACAAAGTGTGGTAGAAATATCTGTTTTTATTGTACCTCAGTATATGAACATCACTACAAAATTTTCTACATTAAAATTGCTATTTTTTTCCTTTTCCAGTTGTTTGACTACTGAGCGGTCCATAGTTTTTAAGACTATGGGCCGGCAATGTGAATCGTTTTCGCGGATTTTTAGTTCCGCGACCGGATTGGATAAAAGTTTTATATTTATTCGGAACACTCGGACTTCATCGTCTATTAACGAAAATTCTGAAGTTTTCATAAAATTTCAAAATTGAAAAACTAAAAAAAAATGTTTTAAAGTTCAAAATTTTAAAATTTTCACAAAATTTTAAAATTTCAAAAATTTCAAAAAAAAATCATAATGTTCATAAGACTTGTAGTCATTATGTGAATTTATGTTGAAGTCTACTTTCTCAAAAGAATCACACTCTTATGAATGACTGGGGAAATAGCATAAAAATGTCCGAGACAATATTCAGATTTATAATGCAAAATACTGACCTACAGATGCGTGATTTTATTGGTCTTTATCATTTTGAGGTGATCATTCAACTATGAGTCTAATGTTTTTCGGTATAATAAAATACTCATAGACTGTGTATTCGGGAATAGCAAGTTTGTTGTCCCCTCGGCTTGGTCTCGGTCAATAGTCAAGTGTCTCGGGGATAACAAACTTGCTATTCTATCATACCCAGTCAATAAGTATATATTACTTTGACTTTAAATTTCAATGGGAAAATTAGATGACATCATATGGCTGTATGATATGGAATCGGTATTTTATTTTTAATTTAAAGAAAGTATTTGATGATATTAGAAAAGGTCAGATTAATGACAAAATGAAGAGAACAAAAATTTTACAATCAAGCCATTTAATGTTAAGAAAAGCTTGATAATACTAAATGGTTAATTAAAAGCCATTGATTAAAGGGCAGGCAATGCAACGGCCAACCAAAAAGGGGGAAATACATGCAATGGTCAATGAAGTATTACTCATACAAATAAAGTTTGAGCAACAAGAATCCCTTTGAGAACCGGGTGTAAACTCAATAATGGACAAGTCGTTCCATGTGATAAGTTAAAATGATGGGTCTACTCGACTTATACACACACAAAAATATTGGATATTTTGTAATTGAATCCACTGGTCTAACGTCTTATGTTTGACCAGTTATTACATAGAGATACGACTGGCATTGTACACGAACTGGGTCAGCTTGGTTGACATGAAGGGATGAACACCTTATTTGAAATTCGGTTATTGCTTGTTTTATTTTTTGTTCTTTTTCTTTGTGTTTTTGTATTGTCTGTCCTTTTGGATCTGCGACTTCTGATTACCACATTGGTAGCTTTTTCAAGGGTATTTTTTCCATCTCGTTCACTGCAATTAAAATTATATTTTGTCGTGTTAAAAGGAATGTTTACTATGCATCATATTTGCTTATTTGTACCAGCATATCGCCATCGGGAACTGTTTCCTGTCTTTTTATGTATATTTTTTTTTTCCATTTCAGCCCATAATCATGTGATAGCCTGTCGGGAAGGCCTACTCCTGCGTAAAGATGATTTAGAAGAGTTACGTAAACAACTTGGAGTTTGTTTGTACACAATTCAATCTTTCTACAGCAACACGAACTGGGTTGAAATGAAAGGAAGGACGCCATATTTGAGTTTCGGTTAGTATATACATTTTGTTTTTGTTTTTTGTAAATCATTTGATTTCTATAATTTGTGCGTCCGGTCATACCTTTTCATAATTTGAAACCACTTGTTTCGTTAAGTAATGCATCGTCGGAAACCCACAGCTGATTACGCTTCGTTCCTCACTCCATCACCGTGGGTCGATTCGTACAAATTTCCTCGTTTTCATGAATATTCATCAGACAGAATTATCCAAGCAGATTAGCGCTTAAGGAAATAGAACTCTTCAAAATTGGAGGTTAATATGGATAAAAGTCCTTTCCATCAAGTAAATTGTCAACTGTTTCCTTCTGAAACTCTTTTAATTCCTTTACACCAAACGTATTCACTCAACAAGGAGGCCATTTTTTTCAGTATTTACATTAAACCGAACAAGTGATAACAAGTGCGTTCTGATTGGTTTAAATAACTGAAGATGATGGTCAAGAAACCAATGAAATAGGCTCATGAATTATGCATGAAAACGGGGAAATTTGTACGAATCGACCCATGGTGATGGAGTGAGGAACGAAGCGTAATCAGTCATGGGTGTTCGACGATATAAGTAATGATGAACTACGTCACTTGCTGTCGTCATGGAGAGATGTGACGTGTTAATAAAAAAAACAACGTAGATATCTAATTTAGTGCGCAAAAGGTGTTTCTGCAATAACCTGCATAATTATGTATCCACATGTGACCGTAAATCGGTCAGTTAAGACATTTTCTTATAATTCTCATTCAAATTGGTATTTATACCAAAGATAAATGTCATGTTTACTTGGGCACTTAAGCCAAATATAATGCCAAAACATCGTTTAATTTGATAAAGAAATGTCGGCTCGCTGATCCTTTTTGCTTGCATATGTTTTGTAATGGCGCCCAAGTCACGTTACCTGAAATCGGTCAACCATAAAATAGTCGCGTGGAACACAAATAGGCCTAGGAGATTGTATTTTACAATATTTTTTAATTTGCTTTTTCTATATTTCGTCATTTTTTCATTAAATTGTATTTGTTGTCACTTGTTTTCAGCAGATAATATCTCTGTTTTCACGTATAATTTTATCCATGTCCAATTCCATGTAATTCATATTAAATCATATATTTATTACCCACAAATTCCCGCTAAAAATCTGAAAATTGTCTAAGGAATTACTTAATTTCAAAACGAAAACAATGTCATTTCCGTTGCCTAATGGAGTTATAAATATAGGTCAAGATGCGCAGTGGAATGTAAGCAAACACAAGATATGCAAATTATCCACTACGGACTGTGTTTTTCTGGAAATATTTGTCTTTGATTATTAAATCAAAATGGTAATAGTAAAATGGCACCATTTTGGCACCAAAACCCATAGCTATCTTTTCTTATCTGTTTAAATCTCATTGTTGTCTTGATCAAAGTGAAAGTAAATTCAATATCTATTTCTGGACGCAGTTTGCAGGATAAGTGACGTCATCGATGTCTGAACTCACGTGAGAGCGCATTCCAAAATGGTGACCGATTTCAGGTGTTGACCGATTTCAACGGACGAGAGGATACAAATAGTTGGGCAACACCAACTCATTAAAACCGGATGTGAACTCATGTGCTCCGGAAGTGTAGCATTTTGGTACCACCCGTCCTGCTACTTATGGCAATGATCCTAGTAATACCGCTGTAAGTCATATTCAATAAAAAAAAAACATTAACTAATGATCGGGGGCCAAGTACGGGAATTTTCTACGACAAACGGAACTTGTCACGTGAGATCTCATATGTTACTCAAACATTACATAAAGGTTAAATAAGTCATGAAGACGACAGTAAAACATTTGAAGTGGTGAATTAAGATATATTGATAGCTTCCCTTGACTCTGTAGCCTTCAAGGAATTCCTAATACTAAACAAAAGTTTTGCCATCTCGTAAAAAGGAGAAATATATACAGTAAAATCTGTCTTATGTGGCCTTTCAAGTGAACATTAAAATAGGGTCACATAAGACAGGGTCTCCCTTAATAAAGGTTTGATTAATATGATATGCACTGTGAATGGAACTTTAAGGTCACATAATACAAGTTATTGTTTAATAGAGGTTGTCACTAAAGCAGATGTGACTGCTGCAGCAATGCTGATGTTGGTTTCCGATGAAGTTTCTATCATAATTACATGTCTCTGCCTTCAGGTTATACTTATCTTTAGCTTGAAAAAAAAACAATCATATGAACAAAAGTGTTTATAATTAGGATATTCTATTTATAGGCATTAAAGGTGAGCAGCTGATGGAGGTGGCCACTGAAGATGAAGACACGTGTAAAGATATGGCTGACATTTCGTGAGTACACAACATGTTTGATTAAATACAAAGTCATTTGTGGCATAATTCAATGTTAAGCATTATATTACTAAGAACTATGTATTCGGGAATATATTAACATTGCTATATGAGTTCATACCCGGTTTCTAGGTTTCTAGTTGGGTTCATGTTACTCGATCTTTAGTTTTATGTGTATGTTTTAGTGAGGTTCGTATTACTCGATCTTTAGTTTTATGTGTATGTTTTGTAGATCGTTGTTTGTCCTCCTCTTCTTTTTTCTTTTGACCATTGTGTTTTCTGTCCTTCTTCGATATATGAATTCTGATTACCCTTTTTATTTATTTTCAAACTTTTATACAGGGGTTTCTGAAGGAAAACGAAAAGAACATAGCTCGATTCTTTAATTTCACATCCCGCTATATAGATGATGTCCTTTCACTAAATGAACATAGCTCGATTCTTTAATTTCACATTCCGCTATATAGATGATGTCCTTTCACTAAAAGAACATAGCTCGATTCTTTAATTTCACATTCCGCTAGATAGATGATGTCCTTTCACTAAATGAACATAGCTCGATTCTTTAATTTCACATTCCGCTATATAGATGATGTCCTTTCACTAAATGAACATAGCTCGATTCTTTAATTCACATTCCGCTACATAGATGATGTCCTTTCACTAAAAGAATATAGCTCGATTCTTTAATTTCACATTCCGCTATATAGATGATGTCCTTTCACTAAATGAACATAGCTCGATTCTTTAATTTCACATTTCACATTCCGCTATATAGATGATGTCCTTTCACTAAAAGAACATAGCTCGATTCTTTAATTCACATTCCGCTACATAGATGATGTCCTTTCACTAAAAGAATATAGCTCGATTCTTTGATTTCACATTCCGCTATATAGATGATGTCTTTTCACTAAAAGAACATAGCTCGATTCTCTAATTTCACATTCCGCTATATAGATGATGTCCTTTCACTAAAAGAACATAGCTCGATTCTTTAATTTCGCATTCCGCTATATAGATGATGTCCTTTCACTAAAAGAACATAGCTCGATTCTTTAATTTCACATTCCGCTATATAGATGATGTCCTTTTACTAACTAATTGTAAGTTTGGTGATTTGGTTGATCGTATCTAGCCTATTGAGTTTGGAATATGATTGATTGATTGATTGATTGATTGATTGATTGATTGGTTGGTTGGTTGGTTGGTTGGTTGGTTGGTTGGTTGGTTGGTTGGTTGATTGATTGATTGATTGATTTTTAACGTCCAGCAAGCAATTTTTCAGCTATATTCAGGACGAGAATAATTTTAACGCCACGGGACTCGAAAAAAGGAAATGTGATGGGTAGGGACGGATAATTTTGCCAGTGCAACAGGTCTCCTATGGACCACTCATCATGAGCATAATGCTCATCATGAATGAGCATAATGCTCATCATGAGCTGTTACACTGGGTTCTTTAACGTGCGAAGAGAGTGGCAATCTCTCAACACGGTACCTCGGTTTTATTTACGTCTCATCCGAAGGACGGGTTGGTTGTCAATTTATACATCCCACACAACCGACGGAAGCCCCTTCAAACCGAAGAAGCTCTCGGTCCCATTTCTATACCCCGGGATTCCCGCGGGGTTGACACCTTTTAGAGGAC
The DNA here is from genome assembly GCA_002080005.1 of Gigantidas platifrons. Taxonomy (NCBI): domain Eukaryota; kingdom Metazoa; phylum Mollusca; class Bivalvia; order Mytilida; family Modiolidae; genus Gigantidas; species Gigantidas platifrons. Next base: position 163,916 of record MJUT01064835.1, read on the forward strand.
TAGTGCCTCTAGGACGGAGAAACCTGGTACCTATTCTACCCCCGGCACACCCTCTGGGAGGGGGTGGGTTTGGAATAAAGGATAAAACAGATACAGGTAGTTTTGCTTCATAACTTGACATATACCTCAAATTGATAATGAGGACCGGTTAAGAGCTAAACTTTACGACAAAAGACATGATTTCACATTTACATTTACATGTAGTGTAACGTGTACGGCGCGTTACTCTACTTTGTCCGTATCCGTTTTCACGGAGTTTGAGAAGCTATGCAATTGTGTCCCAAACTATTGAAAGTCAAACCCAAACTTTCATAAATAATTACAACAATTACATATGGTTTGGAAACTCAACACAATATGTATCCTTTAAAACAATTCTCAGACCTTAACTTTTACAACAAACTAACTTCCAGACCACCTGGAAACTATAAATAAAGCAGCGTCAAATATATATATATATATATATAAAACAATTCATATAACCACGAAAAGACAAAGCAAACACAAAACTCTGTCAAACCTTGAAACACTTATGTTTCACAAATGCTGAATATAAACAGCACAAACTATAGAACAATCAAATTACCTGTTCTGAGAGGTTGTAACCATTCCATAAGGAAATTATAACATCATAACATTCTGGTAATTTCGATAGTCTATTAAATCCTGTGGCTGGCTATCCTTTTTACCGCTGTTCTTCTTTGCAAACTTTGCAGGTCGCTTTCACGATTAGAAATGACGAACCAAATATAAATTTCTCACTCCTCATATACCCCTATTTTGGGTTTAGACCATTGTTCTTTCAAAGGGATCACAGCATGGACGAGTCCATATGAACTGTCAATCATCGTTGTCTTTCCCTTTGATGTTCCGAACTGCGCAATTTTCCTTATCAGCTGTCAATCATCGTTACCTGATTCAATGTATTTGAATACAGCCTAGTTACACAAACATAATTACATAACCGTATGTTTTAAACAAATTAAACGATACAAGAAAGTTTAGTTTTCTACGTAGTGTTTTGTAGATCGTTGTTAGCCATGGTGTTGTCGGTACTTTTTTTCGAAATTCTGCTTCTGATTACCTTCTTCAAACTTTTCTTATTAATTACGAAACAATAGAATATTATACAGTTAAAGACCGGTTATGAAGGAAGTAGCAAGTTTTTTGTCCCCCGAAACACAAACTATTTCCCGACGCGAAGCGGAGGTAAATACTTTGTGTTGAGGGGGACAATAAAATTGCTACTTCCCAAAATAACCGGTTTTTAGCTGTTTTATTATACTTTCACAATTGAAGAACAACAATAAAAGGCTTTTTTCCCTGTGATGTAATTATTTCTAGGTTATTAAACTCATACTGATGAAGAACAGCAACATAAGGCATATTACCTCATTATTGTGTTTATAGTTGTGTCACTTCAGAATATCTATCACTTAGCACTAATTAAAGTGTAATGAAATAAACAACAAATATATGTTTTACCAGTAATATTAAACAAATTCAACAGCCATAACAACTGAAACTTTCAATAATTTCAAGGATTTAAAAAAAAACCGGGAAATATGAACGTGCAAAATTGCGGGTAGTGAAATAGTTTCAGGAAAATAGTTCACTTCCGGGGAAATAGTCTTTTAGGGGAAATTAGCAAATTTATGACTGTTAATTTATATAGTAAAAATACTGTAAAAGTATAATAAAATAAAATATTATGTGTTATAGATTTAATAAATAGCCCAATAATTTTGTCTTTTATTTTGACAGTACAAATTGCAAGAATAATCTACTTGTAACGGACAGACTGACCAGTGGGTACCATCACGGTCGAGGAAACATTAAACCACCTAGTATGTATTGATCCATGATATACTATATCAGTTATAATTTACAATAGTAGCTAGGAATAACTCTGAGATCTACAACAAACAATCAACCAGTATCAATTTGAACATTGGCTTTATTCTTCGTTTTGATGTGATTCAATTGAAGAATAAATTGAAGACACAATTGATTTAGCATCGGTTTATGTAATGCGTACCGGTGACTTGATGGATAGCTCGAGTTTTGGTCTGGTAAAACCAAAGATTACACAAGAAAAGTTTGAAGATACCAAATGAGTAAGGGATGTTGGTATTTGCTGTTTTGTTCTGCGTAGCACACAGCAGTAAGAAATATGATCGGAGACTCAGAATTCGGATAATATGTGCGGGTGGAACTACTTGTTTACCCGCAAACTGTTGTTGTAGTGAGCTTGCTATGTAAGTTTGTCTGGTATAAAGCGGAAATCCTCATTTCATCAAAATGTAGCATGTTTTAACTGTGAAATAGCTAACAAAATAGTCACAACAATCAATCACCTAACTCATTCACTCGCTCATTCACTTTATGTATTCTGTGGAAAATAATCATAAGTTATGATTTTGAATGTAAATTAATTATATATTTTATCAATTTTATAAAAAAAAAAAAAAAGAAAAAAAAAATGCTTTTCTCAATCACACACTTGATATTTATCAAATTTGAAGAATGCTTGTGTTTTTAATTAACAAAATATTTGCTACGTTTGGTGAGCGTGTTTTTCAACAGACTTTCGGCATTCCTATGGATACTAACTGTGCTCCCCTTCTCGTCGACTTGTTCCTTTATTCGTAAAAGACATATTTCATACAAGGGCTTCTGAAATAAAAACGAAAACAAGCTAGTCCGATCCTTTCGTTTAACGTTCCGCTATATAGATGATGTCATTTCACTAAATGATTGCAAATGTTGTGATTTTGTTCATCGTATCTATTTCATCGAGTTTGAAATAAAGGATACCACAGATACAGTTAGTTCTGCTGTATAGTTTGTTTGTGACCCTCGTCAATGGACTAAGCTTTACGACAAAAGAGAGTATTTCAATTTTCCCAATCGATTTTTAGTTTTCTGTGTAATGTCTTTTTTTTTGTTTTTGCCATTGTGTTGCCTGTCCTTCGATCTACGGCTTCTGATTACTCCTTTGGTATCTTGAATCATTTCTTAAATAACACAACATACATAATTTCAATGCAGTAATATCTTCTGAACATTATTATTATTGGATTGAAAGTGTATTCACAGCGAACTTACAGACATTTCTAACATACAGACATTTCTTCGGCTATTCTGTTAGGGCCATTTGGTTTTCTAGCTCCCAAACACGTTAAAATTATTCGATGGATATTATTCCCAAAACACGTCCGGTGCACTAAAATTATATATTTATCAATTTATTTTCTATAGCTATTTAGTCTGCGTGGTTGTGATTGTGGGTATGGTTTTAACGCCACTTTCAACAATATTTCAGTTATTTCGTGACAGTATTTGTTCTGCAGACTGTTCTTGTATATGATATTTGTTCCATTAATTAATTATTTTGTAGATATTCTGACGGTGTGGATCTATTATAAAAAATAATCTTTGCTTTTCTTTTTAATACTAATTTATTATTTTGTATTTGATTTATGTTTCATTTCGTGATTAATTATTCATGGCGAGGTATTCGATACAACATGCTAAAGATTGGCAGTGACTTGCGACAGGTCGGTGGTTGTCTCCACCAATGAAACTGACCGCCACGATATAACTGCAATGTTGCTGAGAGTGGCGTTAAACACCATAACCCCTAGCACTTATTAATTATTTTGTAGGACCACTAGGATCAAAGACAGGTAAATGTAGTCATGGTGGACCTGACGACGAAAGTAGAAAATTGATTGCTAAATGTGGAATAAATAAAGAGACAACGATAGAAAAGTTATCTCCACATTATCATCTACATGACGATGCTTACCTGGCAGCAGCGGCAGCAACGAAGTATTTCTTAATAGGAGAAGGTATTTCTTAATGTGAAATACAAATGTAGATTTATGTTCTCATGTATGATACGTTTTCCTTCGTCTTTCCACATTTCAATTGGAAACTACAATAACAAAAAAGTTTGTATCACTTTACAGTGGATCAATTTCCTAAGATAACATGTATGTATACTGTCATATATGTGATATATCAAATCAGCATTTTATCTATTTTGTTCCAGTATTGTTATAAATACTGTTATAGTGACAGCCGGAACCTTTGAATCGTAATGAAAGCGGGAGATTTGGCGCCTTAAAATCTGATTCAACCCACCATTTCTTTGGAAATGCCTGTACCAAGTCAGGGTCATTACGGTGTTCACAGTTTTCCGCTTGTTGACTGATTTTGTCTGTTTATTTACTTATGAGTTTTGACTTTCCCTTTGGAAGATTGTTCGGAGTTTGGTAATTTTGTTATTACCTTTATTTAATAATATATATGAACTATGTTCGTTATAAGCAATAAAGTAGTTATTAATGTGTTTTATTTAACGTTACGATACTATATTTTGTAATGCTAGTTACAGTACCAGTTCTTAATTGTCTGTTTAAAGGTTTTCACTGTTATTATCCCCTCGCCAACGAAGTTGCGAAGGGATATAGTAACGCTACCGTCCGTCAGTCATTCCGTCTTTCCGTCCTTCCGTAACATCCTTGTGAACACTCTAGAATCAACATCCTGCAATGAATTTTGACCAAACTTGGTACATACTTAGTCCTTAAGAGAATCTGGAACCCTATTGATTTTCAAGGTCAAAGGTCACCGGGTCAAATTGTTTACCACGTAACATCCTTGTGAACACTCTAGAATCAACATCCTTCAATGGCTTTTGATCAAACTTGGTACATACTTAGTCCTTAAATAAGAGAATCTGGAACCCTATTGATTTTCAAGGTCATAGGTCAAAGGTCAAGGTCACTGGGTCAAATTTTTAGGCGAGGGGATATGCCACAGTTTGCTTTGCCCTTGTTTAATATCAAATCTTTATGTTTCAGGTACTGGAATTGTTCATCTCCTTGGAGAGAAAACGTTCACTTCACTTTTCAACATAAAACAACGCCAACAAGTATCATTGTCATTCGCTGTAGATTATTCCGGGTCGATGTCTGGGGAAATTAAGGCAGTGAAAGAGGAAATTATACAACTGGTAACCAGTACCATAGGATCAGAAAATGAACCATCTGATTATGTTCTGTCGCTCTTCAATGATCCAGGTATTCTATAAATAGAAACTTATATATCAAATTTATCACGCGTTTCTGAAATAATCTACATCAGGTTTCCCCAAAGTCAAAAGTTTGGAAAGCTAAATAATTTAAACTTGTTTTGGACCAAAAAGCTAAAACGCCTAGCCATGATAGCTTAAATCAGTTATGGTCACACAATCATATGCTTGATAATATATAAATTATATTATGATATAAATAGTTTAGCTCCGCCACTTTTTATTGAAGCCTATGTACCAAGCCATGAAAGTGAAGGGTCGTCTATAAGTGATGTATATGTGTGTTAGGATTATAGAGATTATCTCTATTACTAGCATTTTTCGATTGGATTTTGGAACTGTTCATGTATTTATACATTTTTTTTCTGTTTTATTTGTTTTCCGACAACATCTGTGTGTATTACAATAATGAAGGTATTTAATATACACATACATTTCAGCTAATCTTAATAAAGCCTTCATTTACACGGATGGCCTTGAAATGATAAATAAAATATCTAGTGTTGTCGTGGATGGAGGAGGGGACTGTCCAGAACTAGCTGCTGCTGGCATACTTAAAGGTAACAGATTAATATAACAATCCAATCAAACCTGCTGATGAGGTCACCTCTATTAAGCGATCACCGGTATTTAAAAGTTATGTTTTTTCTTGTCCTGTTATAGAACATGTCATATGAATTGAACTTCTGTTAACAAGTCACCAGTTTATAAGGTTATTTTTTCGTTTTGTCTCAAAGGTGACCTCTTAATAAACGTTTGACTGTGTGTGTGTGTCTATATCTTTCAACTCACAAACGTGCATTGTCCGACAAATTATGGATATGATTCCTAAGTGATTTCATGTTTTGCAAATAAGCATATACATTTTCGTTCCGGAAAAAATACTAAAATAGCTATCTTTGACTTTATATATTGTCGTCTTCCGGTAACGTAGTTTCCAATGAACGCTGCTCAGATTTATACTTTTACTTGTGCAAGTTGCTGCAATCAAAATGCCAGTAGCTTAATTCCAACACATTATATTCCTATATATATACCGGAAGAAAAGTAAACATGAAGATTAGTGGATTTTGTTATGACATACATTTCCATTACTGACTTCTTCCTAAAAGAATAATTTGGATTTTTTTTATTAGAATCGAAATAATTTATACATCATATAGATGTAATAGTTTGCTAAACGTTTTATCATAGGTCACATTGCTATTCCTTGTTGTCGCTAGGGATATAATTTTTAAGAACATAATATAGTCATATTGTTTAACCATGTGATGTAAATTATTTATACCCGCAGTTTGTGAGAAAACAATTTAATATTTAAACAAAAACAATTCTTTGTTGCTAACCTATTTTTTACTCTGTATATATACAAACTATGACTTCCATAAATTTTGACATATCTTGATGGGTGTAAGATTATTGTTTATATATTTATTTATTTGCTATATATCTGACAGTCATGTATTGATCACTGGCAGCGAAACGGAGATAAATTAACATACTGTCGGAACAGTCTCAACATCCAATAGCACAATCGTGGAAAAAGACAACATCGATACCCTTAATACCCAAATAACCAACGCCCACGTGACCGCTAAAATAAGAATAACACTGTAAACATGTGACTTACATGTAGGGTAAAATTTGTCAATAAAAATGCATTAGTTTAAACCTAAGAGAGCATCTTGCCAGGTTAGCCAGGGCCAGATCATATTGATTTTGATAAAATGACAATGATGTCTGCGTTGTCCTAGACCAAGCACTCTTGGACGTTTATTGCCCTGGCTAACACAAACATCAGTTCGTCCCCAGGTAGACATTTTGCTCAGACTTGTATGTATTATACTTATTCTGACATTATCTGTCTGGGATCATGCGCCTTAATGTTGGGTGTTTAGCACCAAATAGCAAATCATGTTACTGTCATTTGTTTGAAGCTACTTGGAGTCGAACCCACGATCCACTGCTCACGAGGGGAATACGCTGATAACTACAACACAAGTTTTGTTTTTACTACGATAGTGTACATGTATGAGTTACTACAAGTATATGTATTGAATACTTGATGATGACAAGTATTTGTCGGACATTTGATACTAAATTATTAAAACTATGTATGATTTGTCTCAGCTATTGAGTTATCAAGAAAAGGCTCAACTGTGATGGTGTTTACTGACGCTGACGCCAAGGATGAAGACAGACAAGGTGAAGTAACAGCAGCAGCCTTGGCTAAGAATATCAAAATTACAACTGTCCTTACCGGAAATTGTTCCAAAACCGGAAGGAAACGACGGGATATTCCAGGTATGAGCTTTAGACGACTGTCTACTACAGAACACATGTCCATAAAGATCAATGATCAGAAATAACAGGTTAAAATAATCCAGCTATCAATTAATGGCAGCAGTTTATTAAAAAATATATTTAGTATGGTTACAAAATACTGAAGAAAATTTAAAAAAAGAAGTGCTTTTATTTCTTTTATGTCATAATTTTATAACAGATGTAGAAAAACAGACACAAAACTAATAAATACGGTATCACAGCGATTTACGTTAATACAGCTAAGCGTTATGGAAAACGGAAAGGCATTCAAGAATGAATAATCTTGACACAGGCATTAATAGACACCTGACACAGGACGATGACAAAGAACAAAAAACAAAAAACAGAAAAGTGAAAAGATGAGCAACATGGATCCTAATAAAAACTGAATTTATGTCCTAATATTACGTACAGTTGGTTGTTTCTTATAAGACACCTGCCTGCTTACTAATAATCAAGTCCGATAAAAATCTTGTCGGTGATAGAGGAAAAACATCTACATAAAAATAAAGTACGTTTTTTGTGCATTCATGATTCTTTGACATATTTAGTGACATGTTTACAGTAGTTTTAAATTATCATACACAAAGGTCTAATTCGAGTGTATGTGGGTTTTTTTTTTGTAAATTATAATGGTAATATTACAATTCCATATCAATTATGGCCGCACAGATAATTAAAAATGAAATACCACAAACATTTGCTGTGGTATATCATCAACTCATACATAGGTGACGCCACCATGAAGTTTTATTGGTGTATGTGCCCATATCATCTCATCAAACGTCCAATAATCTGGTTAATGTTATATTAACTTGTTCTTAATCGATTCTTTAACAGACCGAGTTGTCCGTGAAACCTTATTCTTTGACAGTGTTGCCAAGGATACTGGTGGTACATTATATAAAACTGACAAAGATAACATTGGTGCAATACTTTATGAAGTTGTACAGGTAAAATTATAATTACAGATAGAAATAAAACAGTTCTCGGATACCGATAAACACTTCACAGATAAAAATAAAAATATAATTATAACAGATATAAGGAATTCTAGTAGAGTGAGTGAGTGAATAAAGGTTAAGTAAGCATTTCATCAGTGTATATCAAGGCGAGAACAAGCTATGGTGATGTACATATTGTACTAGACCAACAGGCTTAGTTGGATTGTTATAATGCTAACTCACTGACTCAACAGACTGCGGATAGACTTGTCGCTCCACTCTGACACACTCTGCTGAATCCGAGCCAGTCAGTCTTGTTCTTATACCTTAATGCTGCGTGATAAGAGGAGACAGAAAGTTTAACTAGGTGTACTAACTAGACTGTCCATGTTAATAAAGTTTTAATAATTTGATTTGCCTATTTCATTTCATATTTATTGAGATAGACATTTATTTCGTGTGGTGATGTACCATATTATATCACAATCACGATAGTCCCTATGTTTAATTGTAGTGTATCTGTGTTACTAGGGTAGAAATAAAGTTGTCAATCTTATATCTAGTATGTATGTAAACGTTAGAGAAACCCGAAGGGGCAATAAAGGATAAAAACCTGGAGACAATGGCAACAATAAGCACAGGACACAGGATGACGAAAAAAACAAAACAAAAACACAACACAACTCGGAAAACTAAAACGATTAATAACACGACTCTTGCAAAAAAGAAGAGTAAACAGTTCCTGTTGTCTATAAGCCATCTACTGCGTTACTCATATAGTTATGTCTAGTAAACGTCTTGTCGGTGATAGAGAAAACTATCCATCTACGTAAAAGGGAAAATATCCATTAGATATGCAGGTCACATAATATATATTTTTGTAAACGTATATGATGCATTATGACCATTTACATGTAAGTAATGTACTCATCCAGAACTAAATGTTTTAGATTGAAAATGTTGGAGTTTATGGTTAATGGATAGTATACTGTATATATTTTAGTCGGCATGTGGAGATACTAGAAATATATATATGGTAAATTATGCTTACAGAATGTTAATGTTAGAGGTTAGGTTATTAATATTAGTATTAGACTGTGTATATTTTAGTTGTCCATGTTATATTATCATATTTAGATATAGCGAGAAATATACTTTCAGACTGTTTTTCCAACATCAGAAGTTATAATTGAATCATACAACTGGCCAGTATCCGTGAGTCTAGATCGTCCGGTAATCGTCGATGGGTCTATACAGGTTCTGAAGATAAGCATAAAGGGAGCTTCCGGAACAACAGATGTTGATCTGTTTTATCCAAACGGTATTTATTAATAATTTAGTAAAGATATGCATTATACCCCCGCTTCACCGGAGGTGGATATACTGTTGTACCTCTTTCCGTCCGTCCGTCCGTCCTTCTGTCCGTCCAAGATATATTTCGTCGCATTTTTCTCAGCCACCATTGATAGCAGAAATCTGATATTTGGTCACTAGCTTTATATATAGGTATGCCATATTGTGGGAAGCGCTTTTGGACCCATCAGATTCCTACTTCCTGTTTGCCGACTTAGTTGGTTTTCATACACATTGAACATAAATGCGGGGGTATCATAAGTGAGCATTAGCTCACAGTTCATCCTTGTTTTACTTATGAAATGTTTGAAGATACCAAAGGGATTAGCAGAATCCGTAAGTCATAAAAGACAGCCAATACAATGACCAAAAGAAAAAAGGACAAACAACGATATGCAAAACATTACACAGAAAACTAAAGATTGAGAAAAACTAACTCCACTTACAATCGGAGGTGAATTTATGTGCTCCGGAAGGGATAGCTGTTCCTGTTCCACATATGACACCCGTCGTGTTACTGTTAAGCGACACGTGCATCATCTGATATTGAAATCGTGTTGTACACCAGTATCCGTAAATAAATGTAAATAACATAGAGAAAACATAAACCCCATACATCATATGGCAGACAAGACGAATCGAACATCGTTTGATCTGAAATCGTAACAGACACGGAACTAAAAACGTGAAGACATGTAATTTGACCTCATGAAGAACATGTAATATGGATGGCGATATAAATAATCATCATATCAGAAGTTCATCATAAAGGCTGTCACATCATGAACATCCACAACATATTCCAGGCGTGAACAGATGCCTAACATTTTCTGTCCTATTCATTATACCAATCGGAAGGCCATTCTTACAAAACATGCTCAAGCCCCTTTATTTCAAACATCTCGTTGGTGATCCAGTTATCAAGAGGGATATATGTGGCAGCCCATTTAACCTGTTGAATCCTACACATTATATACCTGTTTCACAAGTTCCTACGTCATGTACCGTGGTCTTTTTTGTGTTCAGTGAGTTAAAATGAAGGTAATTATTCACGTTGTTGTTATTTGCGGAAGTGTTGACCATCACTAATATAAACTTTTATATAGAGGGTAAGAAGAGCTTGAAGATACCAAAGGGAGGTAATCAGAATCCGTAAGTCAAAGAAGAACAGACAACACAATGGACAAATGAAAAGGTAGAAAAAGACAACCAACGATCTACAAAA
>MJUT01064835.1:188467-199674 GCA_002080005.1 Gigantidas platifrons
GCTCCGTACACCGGAAAAGGTATCGAACGAGATATATGAGTTACGAAATAAATCCTTTATGCCATAACATGAAAACTTATACTCCTTAAAGAATTTCATGAACTTTTGCGCACGCATATATCATTCCATGCTAGCCGCTCTTGAAAATCATAATGTGAAAATTATTGTTCATTTGTCATATTTTTTTCAATTTCCACCCATTCCCATCACCAGCCATTTTATCATTTAAACGTTTAATTTTCATGATAATATATATATAGAATATCATGGTTCTTATAATGATGTTAATGTTGATTATAGTCTATGTTTAGTATATATGTTGTCTTAGTTTAGTAAATGTTATAATGCCTATGTAGCACCAATGTAGTTCCTTGCCTTTGTTTTATATGGCTGTACTGAAAATAAATGTTTATTATTAGACAATAAAAATTAGCCAAATATGGTGACGCAAAATCTTCTAAATGGGATTTTTGTATTATATAATGGATTGGAAGTAAAGCAGCGAAGATCTACATTTGATGAACAGCTGTTCAAGGAAGACATTTTGTCTAAGTCATGGTTTATATAATTAGTTGTCTCGTGGTCAACACATTGCAATACAGGGTTAATAGGTTAGGTTTTGGTGTTTAAAGCCCTTTTCAACAATATTTCAGTTATATCGTAGTGATCAGTTGTATTGGTGGAGGAAACCGGAGTACCCAGAGAAAACCACCGACCTGTCATTGCAATATAAGAATCATGGTCAACACCTTGCTATAAACATTTCAAAGGAAGATTACCAATACTAATATATATCTAATTATGTGAGCACAATATTAATATTTCAGTTTTCGTTGGGTTAGGGTTAGGGTTAAGATATGCTATGAACTTTGCATCAATATTTTGTTTTACTTAATAGTTTTTGGTTCCTTGTTGTGATTTGCTCTAGGATTTCTGAGTAAAACCGATATTCTGTTTGTCTTTACTTTACTCTCATTAGTTTTGAAGGGAGTTAATGTGTGTGTTTATTTACAATGTACGTACATTGGGGTCCAACAAGATTTGACTTGGTTGACCGTTATGGAATATCTGTGTCACAAACTGACAACGGATATGTTCCACTTGTCGTAAACACTTTCCGGTCCTTTCCTCATTCACAACTTATTACCTGGTGTGTAACTAGATTAACACGACGGGTGCCACTAGTGGAGCAGGAAGTGCTCACCCTTCCGGAGCACCTGAGTTCACTCACGGTTTATACTGATAGTGGGGTTCGTGTTACTCGATCTTTAGTTTTATATGTATGTTTTGTAGATCGTTGTTTGTCCTTTTGTACTTTTTCTTTCGGCCATTGTGTTGTCTGTCCTTCTTTAATATACGGTTTCTGATTGCCCATTTGGTATCTTCAAACTCTTCTTCCATGTCTGGATGATGTTCGTGTCGGTTAATAGTTACACAACGGGCGTAACAAGTGGCACAGGACCTGCTAATCTTATGGAGCAGCTCATGTTTTAGTGAGGCTTGTGTTGCAGCTCAAACTGTAGTTTTCAGTGCTGTTTTGTAGATTATTGTTTGTCCTTTTGGTATACCATTCTGCCACTATTTACAAAATACATTGTATATGATATGCCTTCTTAACTTAGAACATTCTGATATCTGGATGTACGTTTATCTAGTACAGTTTTGATTGGTTCTTATTATTTGGTTGATTGGTTGGTTGGTTTATGGTGTTTAACGCCACTTTCGACAAGACATCAGTTATATTATTGCCGTCTTTTTATTTGAATAATCATCCAACGAAATGCATTATTCTTACCTTAGACACTACTACATACTTAACTAAGTGTTAGTGAATAAAAATAGAAAAAGACAGCGTCAGAAGAAGATACAGTTCAGCTGTCAGACACCCGTAGTATTTCTGAAAAGTTTGTTTTTTACATGAATCAGATATGTTTGTGTCCTTTAACAGTAACATGACAGGTGCCACTAGTAGAGCAGGAACCATTTCAGAGCAAATCAGTTTAGTTCCTTTTTTTCTATTGAGTTAATGTTGCTCAATCTTTAGTATTCTGTCTAGTGATTTGTAGATCATTGCTTGTCCTTTTGATCATTATATTGCATGTCCTTCCATTAATACAGCTTCTGATTCCCCGTCAGTATTTTCACACTTTTCTTGTTAAAATCTCATAGCAGATTTTTGGATGGTTTGGTGGTTTAAGGTGTTTAACACCACTTTCAACAATATTTCAGTTATAATTAATTAATTTCAAATTTTGGTGTTAAGGTGATACCCAACACTACAGGGAGATAACTCTTTAAAATCAGTTGAACGTTTTGATCATGATGTTTGTATGCAGATTTCAAGCATCTCAATGATCAAAACCACAGCGAGAAAAGCTGCTATGTGGCTAGTGAATTTATAGCTCTTAGTCTGTTGGTTGGAATTTGTTAAAATTTTGATATTTATTACAGTGGATATATTCAAACACACTGCCAAAAAAATAAGAAAATTAAACGAGCAGATCAAATTTTACCTGAAGTGTAAGGTACCACCTTAATGCCACTTTCAGCAATATTTCAGCTATATCATGGCGACCAGTTTTAGTGGTGGAGGAAGCCGGAGTACCCGGAGAGAACCACCAACCATGGGCAAGTAACTGGTAAACTTTATCACTTGCGACTGCGAGTTGAATGCACCCTTTTTTGTAATTTACAAAGCTGGACGCGAACCCACGCCGTATTGGTGATAGGCTTGTATGAGTTGTTAGATCCAGCGACCTAACTCATTGAGCCAACCGGGCCCCCTATTTCAGTTATATGGTGGGGGTCAGTTTTATTGGTGGAGAAAACTACCGACCTGTCACAAGTCACTGACAAACTTTGTCACATTATATTGCATTCAGTACACCTCGTGATGAACGGGGTTCGAACTAACAACTTTAGCGGTGATAGGCACTGATTGCACAGGTAGTTATAATTCCAACTACAATATGATGATGACCTCGACGTCCCCAAAGATTTATTAGGAGAAACCATATATAATACAGACCTGAACAAAAGATCAGACATCATAAAATGCAGGGGCGGAGCCAGGGGGGCACACACCCCCCCCCCCAAATTGGAAAAAATATGATTTTTTTTGCGTAAAATCGTGATTTTTCACACGAAATACCCCAAATATTTTAAGTGCGTCCCTCCTATCTTGAAATCCTGGATCCGCCCCTGAAATGTATTATATACTCACATCGTGTTTTGAGTCTGCTACTATATGAGTGACAAGGACATTGATAGCTCAATGAGTTAGGTAGTTGGACTACCCAATAACTTATACAAGCCTATCACCAATATGGCATGGATTCGCACCTGACTTTGTAAATTACAAAAAAGGGTGCACTCGACTCGCAGCAGCAAGTGATAAACTTTACCAGTTGCTTGTCCATGGTCGGTGGTTTTCTCCGGATACTCTGGCTTCTTCCATCACTAAAACTGGTCACCATGATATAGCTGAAATATTGCTGAAAGTGGTGTTAAACACCAAAAATCATCAAATCAAATCTATATGAGTAACATGACAGGTGTCTTATAAGAAGCAGGAACTGTTTACCCTTCACTAGCATCCCTGCTTTTTTGCAGGTTCTGTGTTGCTAATCTTTTTAGTTTTCTGTGCTGTGCTTTGAGCTTTGTTTGCCTTCGTCCTGTGTCTAGGTTATCGCCAATGTCTCTGGATTGTACATTCCTGATTACCCTTTTGGTAATGTTGCCGATGTCTCTGGATTGTACATTCCTGATTACACTTTTGGTAATGTTGCCGATGTCTCTGGACTGTACATTCCTGATTACACTTTTGGTAATGTTGCCGATGTCTCTGGATTGTACATTCCTGACTACACTTTTGGTAATGTTGCCGATGTCTCTGGATTGTACATTCCTGATTACACTTTTGGTAATGTTGCCGATGTCTCTGGATTACACTTTTGGTAATGTTGCCGATGTCTCTGGATTGTACATTCCTGATTACACTTTTGGTAATGATGCCAATGTCTCTGGATTTTACATTCCTGATTACACTTTTGGTAATGTTGCTGATGTCTCTGGATTATACATTCCTGATTACCCTTTTGGTAATGTTCCCGATGTCTCTGGATTGTAGATTCCTGATTACACTTTTGGTAATGATGCCGATGTCTCTGGATTTTACATTCCTGATTACACTTTTGGTAATGTTGCCGATGTCTCTGGATTGTACATTCCTGATTACACTTTTGGTAATGTTGCCGATGTCTCTGGATTGTACATTCCTGATTACACTTTTGGTAATGTTGCCAATGTCTCTGGATTGTACATTCCTGATTACACTTTTGGTAATGTTGCCGATGTCTCTGGATTGTACATTCCTGATTACCCTTTTGGTAATGTTGCCGATGTCTCTGGATTGTACATTCCTGATTACCCTTTTGGTAATGTTGCAGATGTCTCTGGATTGTACATTCCTGATTACACTTTTGGTAATGTTGTCGATGTCTCTGGATTGTACATTCCTGATTACACTTTTGCTTTTCTCTAACGTTTCGTTATCTATTAAGCACATGTACAATAAAAAAAAAATAACAAGCTACTTATATATTTATATATTTATTTGATATTTCTTGATAAATAGCACCATGATAATAATAAGACATTACTATACACAACATCCTTATTATAAAGTTACAATTAGAGACTTCTGTCCTCATTGTAATTATAGAGCTGCAATATGGCTTATAAATGGCCACAAAATACATTGTACATTAATTCTTTTTAACAGATTCTACATATAATAATAGTTTGGTTTAGTTTCATGGTGTTTAACGCAACTTTCAACAATATCTAAGTTATATCGTGGGGTCAGTTCTATTGGTGGAGGAAACGGAGGACCCAGAGAAAACTACTGACCTGTCGCAAGCCACTGACAAACTTTACCACATAATGTTGTACACTTCGCCCTGATCAAGATTCGAACTCACCACATCAGTGGTGATAGACACTGATTGCATAGGTAGTTGTAAATCCAGCTACCATACGATCATAGCTACAAAAAAACATCACTTAACAGACTGTACACAGGCTTCAATATTTAAATATGCTTGTAAAACCTAACCAAAAATCACTTCAAGGCCAAAAGCAGATGAATTCACACATTATTTAATTTTTAACGCATGTTCCACTAAAAAATATTATTGATTTTACTTTCACCTCTTAACTCCATAAAATTCACTTTAAAAAAAAAACAAACATGACAAGTGAATGGATTCAACGAAGACATGTATTCTATATCTAAAGCTGTTAAAACATTAAAAATTTGAAATTAAAAAAAAAACCCAAACCATGAAAAAATAATGTATTCAAAGAAGATATATATCATATATCTAAAGCTGTTAAAACACGAAAAAATTGAAATTTAAAAAAAAGGCAGAACCATGAATGAATAATGAATTCAAAGAATACCTACATTATACAAAATGTATATCTAAAGCTGTTAAAACAAAAAAAATAGAAATAAAAAAAGCCAAACCCTCATATGAGAAAACAATAAATTGAGAGAAGACAATATTATATATCTAAAGCTGTTGAAACATTAAAAAATTTAAATTAAAAAAAAAAGTAGAACAATAAAAAAATAATGGATTCAACCTATTATACCTGTTAAAGGTCATAAATTTGATCTTATTACATATATATCACTGACTGAAATAACATCATTGTACAATTCAATACTCACCGAGATTAACAAGAAATAGTGTATACAATTGTCTAAAATAGCTAACATTATTGTGTGACATATGATATCATAAAATGACAAACAAACAGGTACCACACTGTCGGGACAGTTCCAAAATCTAATAGAAACAAAAATAGCTCACTGTCGGGACAGTTCCAAAATCCAATAGAAACAAAAATAGCTCACTGTCGGAACAGTTCTAAAATCCAATAGAAACAAAAATAGCTCACTATCGGGACAGTTCCAAAATCCAATAGAAACAAAAATAGCTCACTGTCGGAATAGTTCTAAAATCTAATAGAAAATTGTTTCTCACCCCTTGGATAAAGTAGTCCATTAATTTAGGTGAAAAAGATTTTTCTATCTTACCCCGGCTCCAGGGCAAGACAAGCTACACACCGTTTTTCCCGCAAAATTGTTTTCCATTGTTGAATTAAATTGTCGATTTATAGTGTCTTGGCAGTATTTTAAATGTATTTCACAATAAAATACAATGTATTTTATAAATATATTATATAAATGCTACTACAACCGCGATAAATGCCTGTAAAAAAGATGTTTGACGTTGGTGAAAAAGGAGGTAATTTTTTTTATTTACGTTAGATACGTTAGTTACCGAACAAGGGAGAGCACTCTATATTTTCTCAACATAAACAAATATTGACACGATAGAAAAAGATGAGAAAAAGGGGCAAACATCGTAAAAGGTGTAAGATTTTGTTATTGTAGAATCTATCACAAGTTTGTTAACTTTATTATTTTGAACCTCTTTAAAGCTGTAAAATGAAAATCTTGTTTTATTTTATTATGTAGCATTTTGGTCCTGTGATACGGTTTGCAAATTGATGCGCCAAAACTACACAAAAAGTAAACAAACATTGACACGATAGAAAGGGGTGAGGAAAAAGAGTCAAACACCGTAAAAGGTGCAAGATGGTTAAATCTGTGACACCCTCGGGTAAGATTTAAATCGTATCAGACTCGGACAAGCCTCGTCGATACGATTTAAATCTTACCCTCAGGTGTCACAGATTTTACTATCTTGCACCTCTCCCGGTGTTAGACCCTATATATCTTTAACATTTGTGAGAAATGTTAGATTAGATGGCATAACTAAAATAATTATAGGGAAATTTGCGGCTGTTTTCACAAAGGAATGGATATAGGACAAAAAGATATTTTCCAGTTTATTTACAATATTACATTTACTACTGACAGGAGTTGTTTGTGTTCATTTTAATGATTTGATTTTTGGTGTTTAATGCCACTTTCAACCATATTTCAGCTATATCATGGTGACCAGTTTTAGTGGTGGAGGAAGCCGGAGTACCCGGAGAGAACCACCGACCATGGGCAAGCAACTGGTAAACTTTATCACTTGCGGTTGCGAGTCGAGTGCACCCTTTTTTGTAATTTACAAAGCCGGGCGCGAACTCACACCGTATTGGTGATAGGCTTGTATGAGTTGTTAGATCCAGCAACCTAACTCATTGAGCCACCCGGGCCCCTTGTGTTCATTTTATACTACAGTTGAACCTATCTAATTTGACACACCAATTGCAAGGGAAATGTATCGCATTGTACAGGATGTCAGAATAGTCAGGTTTTATTTAGTTAACAGAAATATTTTAGGACAATAAATTGTTGTCGGAAAACTCAGGTGTCGGATTGCACAAGTTCAACTGTAGTATATTCGACATCAAGTTCAACTATTCACATATTTCTAAAATCAAATATCCCATTATCTATTTATTAAATGCCAATCTTTTGTTCTTTGGAATCATTATGGAAACAGTTTCAAGTAAACTAAGCTTGTAAATGGTGGCCTGCCAAACCAAATTATTTCTAGTAATTTGTGTACGGTAAAACCTGAATAAATGGCTGCCTGTAAACCCTGAGTACATTCTGTACATGGCGGCCTGTAAACCCTGAGTACATTCCGTACATGGCGGCCTGTAAACCCTGAGTACATTCTGTACATGGCGGCCTGTAAACCCTGAGTACATTCTGTACATGGCGGCCTAATAAACCAGAATATTTTTACTATCAATAATGAAACAAAATATTCCCAACACCTAAATTCTCAAAATTCTATTTACCTCCATTTGACAGAAAAGTATTACAGCTGCTCTCATGACATCAAAGGAATTATGAATGACTCTAGATTACATTTACCTGATACTGGTTATAATATGGTAAGCTAGTATTATATAATGTTACTATATTTAGTATATCTATATTTAGTATATCTATATATAGTATATCTACATTTAGTATATCTATATTTAGATCTGATTACAATTGTATGTATATTATTTACAACAAAATAAAGTTTAACATATATTACACAATCTAAAACAAATATAATCTTCCTCCAAATTGGTAGAATTTATTGGTTGAACAAAAACTCAACAATTATATTACTGTATGTCTAAAAAAGTCTGGACAGCCCTTTACATTAAGTCATATGATGACTCCTAGAGCATGTATGTCAGTCAAAGTGTTAAGAATAAAGTAGACTAACTTAATTAAATGCCAATTATTTTGATTCTTGGAAAAAGCAAGAAAAGTGTCACATTGTAATTTAAATGTTTATATGTTGACGTTAATAAATTTTAAATGTTTATGATTTATTTTTATTGTTTGACAAAAATGAAATGAAAATAAAAGGCCGTTGGCCACTGGTCCCCCGACGCCAAGGTTATATCGTAAGATTAAATTTTGAAATATTGTAAACTAGAGGGTCAGGTGAGCCTGTATCACTCATAATTCTGAAAGGGGACCATCCAAGGACAATTTTGAAGTAAAAAAAGGGGAGTAACTCTGGTTAGATTTGTCGAAAAATCATCATTATCGAACTTGACCTAGATATTCATGAAATACAATTACATACCAAACCTAGTTTCAATCTGACTTTTTGTTCACAAGTTATAATTTGGAAATCAAAATATTAGCAATTTTGAAGTAAAAAAAGGGGCACAACTCTAGTAAAAATTGTCGAAAAATTGTCATTATCGAACTTGACCTAAATATTCATAAGATACACTTACATGCCACACCTAGCTTCAATTTGACTTTTCATTCACAAGTTATCATCTGGAAACCAATTCGGGACACACAGACAAAGTATAAAAAGGGATGTAACTCTGGTAAGATTTGTCGAAAAATGATCGCTATCGAAATTGACCTAGATATTCATGAGATACACTTACATACCAAACCTAGTCTCAATCTGACTATTTGTTCCCAAGTTATCATCTGGAAACCAAATATTTAGCAATTTTGAGGTATAAAAAGGGGCACAACTCTAGTAAAAATAGTCAAAAAATTGTCATTATCGAACTTGACCTAGATATTCATAAGATACACTTACATACCAAACCTAGCTTCAATCTGACTTTTCATTCACAAGTTATCATCTGGAAACCAAAAAGCACACGGACGGACGGACGGACGATACCAATTTCTATAGTCCCCTTCGACGAAGCGTCGGGGGACAAATAGTGAGGTTTTAAAAAGTGATGTCTACAAAACTCTTAGATGAAATTTTTTTGAATTTACAAACTTAAAATAAAATGAATAATATTTTACATGTTGTATTAAAATATCCAAAATACAAAATAGAGCAAAATATAGCAAAATACAAAATATTACAGTTTTTCACCAGTATCACGTTGGCCCCATTTTTATTAAATAGAATTTAACAGTACAAAAAAGATAATTTGTGCATAGAATTTCAAGTATAACAGTGCAATAATAAAAACCTTCAGTCTCGTTTAATGTCCAATTTACAGCATTGTTTAATTTAAAAAAAAAAAAAAACATATGGTTACAGTGTCGTCCCTGATTCCTTATTATAATGCATTGTTAACAGTAAAGACCCTACATATATTATGTGCTAAATCTTATTTTTCAATTAGAAAAATTTGAACTACAGCTGTCTAAAATTTGAATTACAAACCGTCTCAAATTTGAATTACAAACCGTCTAAAATTTGAACTACAACTGTCTAAAATTTGAACTACAACTGTCTAAAATTTGAACTACAAACCATCTAAAATTTGAATTACAAACTGTCGAAAATTTGAATTACAAACCGTCTAAAATTTGAATTACAAACCGTCTAAAATTTGAACTACAAACTGTCGAAAATTTGAATAACAACTTGTCTAAAATTTGAACTACAACTGTTGAAAATTTTAACTACAACTGTCTAAAATTTGAACTACAAACCATCTAAAATTTGAATTACAAACCGTTTAAAATATGAAAATACAAATGATACTAAATGTTTTAAACTGTTCTATATATAATACAGTGGGTCTTGTCTTAAGAGACCACCCACTTTCTTGAGCATAGTGTGGTTTTTCAAAATAGTTGGTTTCTCCAAAAAAAAAAAATATCCTCAATGCAGATAATGAAGAATAAAGACATATTAAAAACATAGTAATAAACAAATTAATTTATAAACCGTATATATACATATGTAATAATGTATATACAACTGAAATTATTTTTTTATAATAATCTCAAAAATGCATTGATAAATCTCGAGTACAAAGAGCTACCAATATTTGTCAAGTATATCATTGTCAATAAGTAATACATTATAGAAATTTAATGAAATTCAATAAAATCCAAACTATTCTGTATGTTTTGAATTTATTCTATAATAAAATATTGTTTACACTAAAATCCAAACTTTTGACAAATAAAAATAAAGAGCTTCGTCATGAGCACAGGATATATTAATCTCAATAACAACGGTAAAATATGAAAAAAAGTGTCTGTGTAAAAAAAACAAAGTTTAATAATTCAGGAATTATCACAATTAACAGAGAGCTAATTACCTTGATCATTCTTTGCATTGCACAAAAAATAAAAGAACCGCCTACCGCATGAATGCGCGACGTATCCCCCCCGCACTTGCATAATATTTAGTTTTATATATTTATAGAAAGCAGCCTTGCAGTCTTAATGCATAACATACTTACAAGCCACATGCAAAGATTATTCGAATCTATCCATGTTTACTAAAGTTATCACATAAACAAGACAAAATTCTCAAAATTGGTGATTTTTCAACCAAAAACTAACATTTTCTCCCAAAACCCTTGCTTCAAATATTTCCATGTTAGCACCTATCCAAGATAATGATAATTACAAGCTACTTGCAAAATATTATTCAAATCTATCCATGTTTACTAAAGTTATCGCGTAAACAAGACACAATTCTCAAAATTGGTGATTTTTCAACCAAAAACTAAGATTTTCCTCCAAAACCCTTGCTTCAAATATTTCCATGTTAGAACCCATCCATGATAATGATAATTACAAGCCACATGCAAAAAATTATTCAAATCTATCCATGTTTACTCAGGTTATTGTGTAAACAAGACACAATTCTCAAAATTTGTGATTTTTCAACCAAAAACTAAGATTTCCCCCCAAAACCCTTGCTTCAAATATT
>MJUT01064835.1:227771-242489 GCA_002080005.1 Gigantidas platifrons
AAACGATTCACAAGTTTAGTACAGGATCACCCAATGATCATTCCTGTAAAGTCACAATTCAATTGGCTTAGTGGTTTCTAACAAGAAGATTTTAAAAATTTTGACCAATCAGAACACATTATGAGCCCTGGCAGCCATGTTGGATTTCCGATCAGCGCCAAAAACAAAAACCTTGTATATGACCATCTTATGAACATTTCTGCCAAGTTTGTTTCAAATCTGTTTCGTGGTTTCAGAAAAAAAGATGAAAATGTGAAATTCCCATAGGGTCCAATGTTAAACTAAGTCTAGTCATGGCGGCCATCTTGAATTTCCGATCAGCAAATGATTCCCAAATTTAGTACAGGATCACCCAATGATCATTCCTGTCAAGTCACAATTCAATTGGCTTAGTGGTTTCTAACAAGAAGATTTTTAAAATTTCGACCAATCAGAACACATTACCCTGGCAGCCATGTTGGATTTCCGATCAGCGCCAAAAACAAAAATCTTGTATATGACCATCTAATGAACATTTCTGCCAAATTTGGTTCAAATCTGTTTCGTGGTTTCAGAAAAAAAAGATGAAAATGTGAAATTCCCATAGGGTCCAATGTTAAACTAAGTCGAGTCATGGTGGCCATCTTGAATTTCCGATCAGCAAACGATTCATATGTTTAGTACAGGATCACCCAATGATCATTCCTGTAAAGTCACAATTAAATTGGCTTAGTGGTTTCTAACAATAAGATTTTTAAAATTTTGACCAATCAGAACACATTATGAGCCCTGGCAGCCATGTTGGATTTCCGATCAGCGCCAAAAACAAAAATCTTGTATATGACCATCTAATGAACATTTCTGCCAAGATTGGTTCAAATCTGTTGCGTGGTTTCAGAAAAAAAGATGAAAATGTGAAATTCCCATAGGGTCCAATGTTAAACTAAGTCGAGTCATGGCGGCCATCTTGGATATGCGATCGGCACAAAAATAACAAATTTAGTAGAGGACCATCCAGTCATCATTTCTGTAATGTTACAATTCCATCGGCTAAGTAGTTTCTGACAAGAAGATTTTCAAAGTTTCAACCAATCAGAACACATTATTGGCCCTGGCGGCCATGTTGGATTTCCGATCTGCACCAAAATAACAAATTTAGTAGAGGACCTCCCAATGAAATTTCTGCCAAATTTGGTCCAAATCAGTTCAGTGGTTTCAAAGAAGAAGAAGAAAGTATGAAAAGTTTACAGACGCGGACGACGACGACGACGACGGACGCAAAGTGATGACAAAAGCTCACATGACCCTTTGGGTCAGGTGATCTAAAAAAGGGGGTCCTTGTGGTCGTGGTCGCATGGTAGTTGAATTATCAACTACCTGTGCAATCACAGCTTATTACTACTAACGTTGTGACCTTAAATCCTGCTCATTGCGAGGTGTACTCAAATCAACATTTGATAGCATTTGCGGCAGGACGGTGGTTTTCACTGGGCACTCCTGTTTCCTACATCAATAAAGCTGACCATCATGATATAGCTGAAATATTGTTGAAAGTGGCATTAAACACCATAACCCTTACTCCCTTCAACAACAAGATTACATGAAAAATTGTTATGTATCAGTGTAAAAAGTGTACCTGTCTTTAGCAAGAATGTCCCAAGCATCCTAGATAAACCAATGTACCATGGCTTTTACGGCTAATGTCATTTTTAATTATTTCACAATCCTGGTCCCCGTCCATTATAACCCAGTAAAACTATACCTGTCCTTTTGATTGATTTGCCCCGACCATTCTAGCTCTAATAAGGCCTTGTCTTGATGAAGTTTTGATATATTTAACTTTTTTCAGATTTTCCTCAACATAAGCTTTAACCTGGCATGATAGATTTTCTGAAAATAACGAAGACATGGACATCAATATAAACTGTAAACCATTGCTGGTTATGACACATGCATAAACATATTATTTTCAAAATTCTAAATTCTAAACTGTATTACCATTAATTCAAATTCAAATCTTTAAAAAAATCTATTGTCATTAATCCAACATAATTCACTGGGGTCAAGCTGATGACCGTAACTGTAAATTACGGTCATCCCAAGATGGCGGACATGAAATTAGGTCAGAATCTTTTTTGTAGATTAAATTGTTTCTATAATGTATTTTAAATAACACATGCATTAGTACGATAGTAATCTATGAACTTTTCACAAGGAAATCACAAATTACGACTGAAAAATGTATATGAAAGAGAAAATCTGATTTTAAAAAGTCGCTAAGCTGACCGTAGCTGAAAACTGCAATTACGGTCATCTCAGTTTTCAGTTACGGTCATCTTAGGGATTTTTTAAAATCGAATTTTCTCTTTCATATACATTTTTCAGTCGTAATTTGTGATTTCCTTGTGAAAAGTTCATAGATTACTATCGTACCAATGCATGTGCCATTTAAAATACATTACTGAAACAATTTAATCGACAAAAAAGATTCTTGCCTGATTCCACGTCCGCCATCTTGGGATGACCGTAATTACAGTTACGGTCATCAGCTTTACCCCAGTGATAACTGTGATAAACAAATAAACAAATAAAGATCAGTTCAAACAAGAATATATCAATACACATTGATAATGCACAATATATATATACATACAGTAAAATCTGCTTTAAAGGACAACTCTGTATAACAAATCAGTCTATAAAGGTCATTTTCATTTTCCA
This sequence comes from Gigantidas platifrons, assembly GCA_002080005.1. Classification (NCBI taxonomy): domain Eukaryota; kingdom Metazoa; phylum Mollusca; class Bivalvia; order Mytilida; family Modiolidae; genus Gigantidas; species Gigantidas platifrons. Next base: position 230,472 of record MJUT01064835.1, read on the forward strand.
CCTTGTGTGAATAATGTATTTAATGTGAACCTCTACATAAAGGGCACCTGTTCATAAAGGCCACTTTTTCCAGGTTCCATGACTGTTCATTATAGACAGGTTTTACTGTATATTATGGGTCAACAATCCTCAGTTCTAATTCTATCCTGTTTTTACTAATTGTATGGGTATTGATAGACTCAAGATATTTTTTTATTTCAATTTCATCTATATAATTACAGTTGATAGAAAAATCTTTGAATATTTAATATTAGAATAAAAGTATTTCTTAGCATTCTTAGCACAGAGAAGAAGAAAATGATTTTCATCTTCCATTGTATTATTAATACCAGATTAGTTTAACATAATGAGCACTTGAAGTAATGCATGTATTGTTATTGACTTTTAAAAAGTACAAAAAGATGTTTCACATCAATCTGAAATTTCATCTGCTCCTCATTTGCTCCCCGACTACCCCGTAACTCTACGTAATACGACTGTATGTGATAAAGTTTGTCAGTAATTCAGTTGTAATCTCCACTAGGGACGGTCGTGGCTGTGATCTATGGTAGTTGCAAGATTGAACCACGTTCATGGTGAGGTGTACTTGATACAACATTATATGATAGTTTGTCAGTGACTTGCGACAGGTCGGTGGTTTTCTCCGCTTTTCTCCATCAATAAAACTGACCGCCACGATATAACTGAAATATTGTTGAAAGTGGCCATAAACCTAAACCAAACTATCCTCCACCGATAAAATTGACTAGTCCTGGCTTGTGACAGGCACACAATTGTATTCTAACAAGCATCATATGTTTTACAACACTCATAATATAGTAGTCAGGAAATAGTAAATCGACTATCTTTGAAGGACGGCCTTATTGTACGAGATATACCTACCTAAATCACTGCAGTCATCAACCAATAGGATTTCTTGTATCAGATAGGCTGGAGTATGTATACATACCTAAATCACTAAAGTCATCAACCAATAGGATCTCTTGTATCAGATAGGCTGGAGTATGTATACATACCTAAATCACTAAAGTCATCAACCAATAGGATCTCTTGTATCAGATAGGCCGGAGTACGATCTAAAACACTGTGTACTGTACGTAGCAATGATGATGGAGCCTCATTGTAGAAACAAATAATTATACTGGTCTTAGGTAGGCTTGTAGAATAGACTTTATTTTGACACCTGTAAATAATTAATTGGTCTTAGGTAGGCTTGTAGAATAGACTTTATTCTGACACCTGTAAATAATTATACTGGTTTTAGGAAGGCTTGTAGAATAGACTTTATTCTGACACCTGTAAATAATTATACTGGTCTTATGTAGGCTTGTATAATAGACTTTATTTTGACACCTGTAAATAATTACACTAGTCTTGGGTAGGCTTGTAGAATAGACTTTATTTTGACACCTGTAAATAATTACACTGGTCTTAGGTAGGCTTGTATAATAGACTTTATTTTGACACCTGTAAATAATTATACTGGTCTTAGGTAGGCTTGTAGAATAGACTTTATTCTGACACCTGTAAATAATTATACTGGTTTTAGGAAGGCTTGTAGAATATACTTTATTCTGACACCTGTAAATAATTACACTAGTCTTGGGTAGGCTTGTAGAATATACTTTATTTTGACACCTGTAAATAATTATACTGGTCTTAGGAAGGCTTGTAGAATAGACTTTATTCTGACACCTATAAATAATTACACTGGTCTTAGGTAGGCTTGTAGAATAGACTTTATTTTGACACCTGTAAATAATTATACTGGTCTTAGGTAGGCTTGTATAATAGACTTTATTCTGACACCTGTAAATAATTAAACTGGTCTTAGGTAGGCTTGTAGAATAGACTTTATTCTGACACCTGTAAATAATTACACTAGTACATGTATTACAGCACTGGAAATTAAATATTTGAGATAGTAGTCCTTGGGCTATTAAACAAATATTTGGACTAGTCCTCCAGAATTATGGCTGGCCTTTGCACACAGCATAAAGCCTTGAGGCTTGTTATGGACGTCTGTGCAAATTTTGATGCAAAATCTTGCATTCTGAGTTGTTGCTGGAGTGTAAATGAAGCATAAAAAATTGCCATTTTTTTTATGGAAAAAGATTAAAATCTTTCAAAAAATTTTGGAATGCTCATCTGTATCTCTAAGGCTAAACTGTATGGGGCAAGGCTTGTCAAGGTAATTTGTAAATTATTCTCCAAATCAATTCCTTTTCAAAACTTTCTCTAATATGTGTTGATAGACCTGACCATTTTCATACTATATTGTGATGTGTTCAACTATAAAAATTAAATCTACCCAAGTTATAATTATTTAGTTAATCAGTGGACTGAGGCAGATGGAATTTACAAATTAACTTGATGACAACCCAAGAGTAAATGTAAGAAATTAGGATGGAATAAGAATTGAATTTTATTAGTTAATATTTTTCAATACATCAATTTCTTTTTCAGTCATCTCATCTTCTTTTTCAGATAAGGACTTGACCCCCTCTATAAATCTCGACATTTGGTCAATCCAGGGGATGTCATAGGGATCAATCCGGTTAAAAACATTGATGTCAGTATCACGCTTGAAATAATATGTTAAAAATTCATAGATTAAAGAGTTTAAGTGATCTGTCATGAAGACGCTTTAATGCATGACTATTTTATATGCTATTCCAAGCGTAATTTAGTCTGTATCATCACTGTAAAGTAGACGATAAAGTGAAGATTTGAATAGTCTGACAGACAACCAGAAAGCGATGACAATAGCTTAAGTTGACCTATGAGTCAGGAGAACTACAGAACTTACTTTGTGTGTCCGGTGTCAGGAAGAGTTCTATGATATCCTAATGCCTAGACAGACACAAACTTATAACAGCATGATGACAATAACTTAAGTCACCCTATGAGACAAGAGAGCTACAGAACTTACTTTGTGTGTCTGGTGTCAGGAAGAGCTCTATGATATCCAAATGCCTAGACAGACACAAACTTATAACAGCATGATGACAATAACTTAAGTCACCCTATGAGACAAGAGAGCTACAGAACTTACTTTGTGTGTCTGGTGTCAGGAAGAGCTCTATGATATCCTAATCTGTCACTAATTAACAGGTTGAATGCATGATTTTTGTAACCTGAAAATAAATCAAAATATAAACATGATAGGAAGATGTCAATACACTGTTGTAAAGTATTCTGTCATATGTGTACAGATGACGAAAGATAGTACAGTCAAACCCGTTTTAGAATTTGAATTTTTTGGTGTTTAACACCAATTTCAGCAATATTTCAGCTATATCATGGCGACCAGTTTTAGTGGTGGAGGAAGCCGGAGTACCCGGAGATAACCACCGACCCTAGACAAGCAACTGGTAAACTTCATCACTTGCAGCTGTGAGTCAAGTGCACCCTTTTTTGTAATTTACAAAGCTGGGCGCGAACCCACGCTGTATTGGTGATAGGCTTGTATGAGCTGCTAGATCCAACAACCTAACTCATTGAGCCACCCAGGCCCCTAAAACCCGCTTTAGTGACCACCTCTATTAAGCAATAACTTGTATTATGTGACCTTAATTATAATTTCTCTTTACAGTCCATTTTCTATCAATTACACCTGTACTAACCGACCACCTGTCTCACGTGACCATATATTTCACTGTTCCCCTGGAAGGTCACATAAGACAGGTTTGATGGTATTAAGTTGGCAATTGCATTTTGGTTCAAAGTTGACTACTGCTTCACCATTATGTCTTACAATATAGCTAAAGATGTATACGATCTAATATTTAGATAATGGTTGATGCCATCGTCTCTTTTTAATAGAACTAATAATATTTGGACTCTTGTAACTGGTTTAACCCTGCCACATTTTTGTGCTTGGATTTCCAACATCATAAGTTGTGGTGTTTTTTTGTGTTCAGTGATGGATTGTTTGCTTTGTTGATATTAGTGGAATCGTTAACGATCACTGTTTAAACTTTCTTTCCATAATTTACTCAATCTTTAGTTTTATGTGTATGTTTTGTAGATTGTTGTTTGCCCGTTTGTACTTTTTCTCTTAGCCATTGTGTTGTTTGCTCTTCTGTGATATACGTATTCTGATTACCTCCCTTTGATATCATCAAACTCTTATTACATTTTAATATTACCTTCGTCTCTAATGATTTGATCTTCAGGAGTTTCAATCAGACCCAATAAATTCAATGTTGATATATCATAATGGAGTTCTACTTTATCATTGTGTACTTCTTGTAACTTGTAACACACCGAGTCTTCATCTTGTGTGCTGTGTAATCTTTTAGTAAGTGATGTTTTCCTTGCTTGAAAATGCTGCTTAATCTGAAGAAGAAAAGTCTTACCCTGCAATCATTTCATCTGCTGTACAATAAATCATGTGGCAGAGAAATTTAAATTATTAAGTACAAAATGTAGTTCTACGTCTAAAAATACAACAATTGTAAAGCAAGTTCTAATCACAATAAAAATAAACCAATTTGCTTACATTTTTGCCATTGTTTGCATGGGAAGCCTTCTCTTTTTATATTACACTTTGTCATTCTTTTCTTATCATTGACTTTATGGAATTAATATTTAAAGCTCCCAGTGCCTGTGATATACTGGTATGTGTATATTGTTGGTAAAATTAAATATTATTCTTTTAATGCAATTATAGTGTAACACATATTTTCATTGGCTATCGAGAGCTGTCAAATCTGCAGTTGACATGCCTGAAGGAATGCTATATTCCTATGCCGAATGCACTTGTTTGTAAACAATATGGCTGACCCAGATATTTCCGACTATCAATTTGACGCTGACGACCTGCTTAGGAGATAACTGTATTATATTTGAAAATTTCACGGCATCAATTGGAGATTTGATGCTCGCAAATAGAGCTTACTGTCCATGCTGAACATAAAAATGTATTCTTACATATCCCTGGGTCTAAAAATCACAAAAATTAAAATTCCGGGAAATATTGTTAAATAAATTTGGCACAAAACAATGCAACGTCATATGAAGACTTCCAGTTTAAAATGTAAAGATCAGACGTTATTTGGCTTCGACGTTCGTGTACACTTCAATTTAGATAAAATTTAACTAAAATAAGTTTTCAAGTTAGGCATTTTAATTATTTTTGTACATATTATGACATATAGGATTTCACATTTTCATAATGGCGGATCCTTAAAAAATACATTACTATTTTTTTAGTGGAAGGAATTTGAAAAGTGCATATATTTCTTCATTTATTTGTATGTTTTCAAATTAGAGTGTACACGTTGGGAGAATTTCATGAGAGAATAGGAATAACAGTACTGTATTTGAAGAGTTGTCGGTGTCAATTGTTGATTTGACGGTCGCAAACATGTTTTATTGGCTCCTATTCGCGTCGCCAGAAAAACTGCATTTGCGACCATCAAATCCACAATTGACACCTCCAACTCTTCAAATACAGTACTGTTATTCCTTAATTTGTACACAATACAAAAAAGGTTAATGGCATATTGTCTACCAAAACCGTAATTTTTTCATACCCAAAATTATTGTTGTAAATGATTTTTTAAGCTATCATTAAACAGTTATGCTGCAAAAGATACGATTTGTGTTCTTTTTTTGACAAAAAAGACCCACAATTATCGTCATCGGAATTATTGTGATGGATAAATAGAATTCAATTTAACCTGAGTCTATTCATATGACCTTCTATGTGAACCTCTCTTGAGCATGTGCATTGTTTAGAAACAATACACAACATGTGGAAGAGAATGTGTCAACACGTGGAAGAAAGCAGACTCTGACGATTCAGAGATAAAGAGGAATAGAAGTGCAGTCTCCTCCAAATGGAACAAATGCAGAATACATGTAGGGGATCAGTTGGACCGTTGGAACGAACTGAAGGAAGTGCTACACATACAAACTCACGCTGAAGTGGCAAAGATTTTGCTTGATAGGTAAGCCGAGCATGTTGCCTTCTTTTCTCAATCGTTTTTCATATTTTATGAGTTTATGACGATGCCTATGATCATTTTCGGTAGATATTATTCAATATATGTAATTTTGCATCTGGCAACAGCAAATTATTGTCAATGAGTAGCATAAAATGGCCATATTTGAGAGGTAAACAAACATCCATGCTGCAGCATCCGGGCTACTGGCATAAAAATAGATAAAAATAGATTTGGCCTCACTCAGGTCAGTGCATAATTAATTAGCTTCCAGTAACGATGATCAGCATTTTTAAATCGAAAAAACAACGTTTCGTAGCGTATTCGCCAATAATTCTTCATTTTATGAAGGTCAGTATGGAAAACGACAATAATTTTGGATATGAAAAAATTACGGTTTTCGTGGACAATATGCTTTTAAAGAAGATTGCCCAAGAATTTAATTTCTACATATTTCTAAAGCTCAAATTAATAACCATCTTCCATACATGTAGCCATGGTTATCCTCCTCTTCACCCTTGAACACAAGTTGGCTTTGCCATATACATGTATGCAGGAGGAACTGGATATAATGCACAGAATATTTTTTGGCATACATGTTTTAGTTTTTTTTCCAATTCATAGGAATGCCATGTGCTGAATGGCTGAAAATGATATCATTTTAAGGGACGTAACAAACAAAATCTAGAAGATGATGGCAGTGCACGGGAGTTATGAAATTGTAGCCAACACCAACAAGAGTGAAGAAGATGGGAAGGTGAAGTGCAACTCTAGACAGGCAAAGATGACAAAAACTGTTGTGTAAATTTGTAGCATGCATGGTGAAAATAGTCCAGTAGTACCTGTATCTGACCTTCATCTAAATTAACAGTACAATACAGCATCAGAGCCACAGAAAACAAAGATATCGCCAGCAGGAAAGATGCACAATATTTTAGTCTGCATCGACGCCTCATTTTTTAACATTTTTGTTTTGTTATTAATTATATCATCGTCGATCAGCTGTTTTTTGTTTATATTTATTTTATGTGCAACTTCAAGTTGTTTTTTTAATTATGCAAAGTAAAGCAAAGTAACTCTGCTGTGCTTATTTAACACGATTTTCTGTGTGCTTGCAGTGATAAATGTCGTTGTGCAATTGTTGTCAAACATAAACATAACAGAAGTGTTATCTCATCTGTTGTTTTTTTATGGAAATGTGGCGGTCATGATGGAAACGTTCTTCAAATACACTGGTAAACTGGTCGCTATATCAAACGTTTTAGTGATTAGCATTTTTCTTATACGGATCAGAATCGTATAATTTACGGATATATGACATTGTGTTGTATACATACATATCTTACCTCCTACATACATGTAAGAAAATGATTGGTTTAGCGTGAACACGTGGACGCCCTGTATAGCTCATACAGGGCGTCTGAGCCTCTTGTATGTTTTTCATACAGGGTTAGTAAATTTCATACAGGGTTAAACTCTGTTTCACTTCCTTTAGATAATGGAAAATTGCAGATATCTCTTTTATTTGTGCGCAAAATTCTCTTATTTTTTCAATGTATATCAAGAATGACTGTACATAACAGAATATTTCTGCTATTCTCCGCTAGAACCTTCATGTCAGTCTGCATACATGTGAATTTTTAGTGTTTTTGCCGAACAGGTAAAAAAATCTAAGTAATGGATCATCCTATTTGAAGGGTAAGCTAGGCCTAGGTAACACAGTTAGATGAAGCGGTAAATACATGATTAAACTGATAATGGCATTCTCGAATGGACAAGTAAAGGGTTTGTTTGAGTTTGTCATTGATCCTATGGACGTGCATGGGGATATATAATATTTTGTTACAAGGCGTTCAATACCCTTAATTTTGGGTAATTTTGGTTACTTAAGTATATCCCGGTAATTATGAAATAAATTGCGATAGGTGTTTTTTTTTCTTACACTTTGTACAAAATTGTAGCAAAATTCAATTATCATTTTAAAGGATGCCAATATAATGTGACCACAAGTGTGTATAGCCCTATACCGCCTTTTAAAAGAAATGTATATGCATTTTCTGTGCGCAATATAAGGGATGCCGTACTTGAGACGGGTGCAATAAATAGGATACCGTGTGAGAAAGGAGCAAAATAAAAAGAAATCTGAGACGTATTGTTTAGGAAATTTGTATATTCTTATTTACAAAAAAATAAAATGAGATATGAGAAACATTTCTATGAGTCAACACCCTCCCTCTTAAAAAAGAAAAAAAAGACAGTGTCTAAATAACACATTAAAGTTACAACAGTCCACCTACAACAGTCCACCTTCATACTCATTAGTAAACACCCATACATAATGTTAGAATGAGTTTTTGTTTTTAACAAAGATAGTTTAGATAGAAATAATTTAAAGCAGGCGGAATGTGGAAAATACATATTTTACACAGAGATTCCCTACTATAGAAGAATATTTCAATTCCACTTTAAAATAAAAACTGCAGAAATCAACGTATTTCGAACTTGTCTTTCCTGTTAATTTAGATATCGGATCAAACATGTAATATATACTTGAATTTTATAACGTATGCTGTTTTATCTAACTAAATACATGTAATTCACTGAAGTTTATCTTATTTTCAACCTCGGACCCTTCATCAGACTCGGAGTCCGAATCGGCCCCAACCCATATCACGACTGGTTCAATTTCCTCCTCCATAACCCCATCCGTATCCCAGTACCGGTACTCTTTTTCAACAGAAATGGTATGTTTAACTGATTTAACCCAATCATCCTTTGTAATATTTGTCACTGCAGTTTTAAATCATTTTTCAACATCTTTTATTTTGTAAGTTTTGCTTTCTTTACGGACTTCTGTTTTAATTTTTGCACAAATTAATTCGATTGCATTAAGTTCACAATGTCTGATAGGAGTTCTAAGAACGAAATGTCTGTTTTCCATAGCAATTTCGTCTGTAACATATTTCGGCTTTGGTTTGTGTTGCCTGACAATTTGATAAATTTAAAATTTTATAAGTTTTGGGTCAACATTTATTCCCTGTAACCCCAGCCAACCGATCATTTCTCCTTTTTTGTGACTTGAAACCGGACTTTGAGATTGTTCTGTAATTTTGTTGTGGTAAACCGCGTTATCAATCACAATTACGCTGGGAGAATCTAAAGCAGGGATTAATGTGTTGGTAAACCAATCCATGAACACGGTAGTATTCATTTCGGCATGATAGTCGCCCTCTCCCTTCTTTGCCTTTAATACAAGTTCACACCCATTTATGAAACCTGACTCGGCAGATCCTGCACGAAGAATAATAAGGCGTTTCCCTTTTCCACTGGGAGGGGGGTTACTTGTTTCACCCTCAGGGCTTGTCCATTTCTTGAAGGGAGAATCGTTTTCATTTACCCAGGTTTCATCCACGTACACGATTTGGAACCCCTGCTCCCTGTACCCTTTAATTGTCCTGAGAAAGGAATGTCTACTGGCTATTACATCAAACCTTTCAAACACCTTTTTTCTGTCATCCTTTGTTTCCTTAAATTTAAATCCCATAATCTTAAGGGCCCTCCATACCGAAGTCTTTGAGAAATTGGTGCCATTTACCTCTGCATTCAGCCGTTCAACTAAGCGATCTATCGTAACGGTTTCCCGTTCCCTAAAACACCTCATTACTCTTCTTCTTATCACACCCATGGTGAAATCATCATACCTAACCTGTTGGTGTTTGTTGACAGGTATTATTTTGTCATCTATTGCCATGATAGTTGGGTCACCATGGTCACCCAGTACTTTGTACACGGTATTCAAAGGAAGATTTAAGGCCGTCGCGACTCGACGCGCCTTACTACTATGAAAATGTGCTTTGCGTACATCTAGCTTATCAAAGTAGACGACATCACCAAGAAGCACAGATCATCAGTAGTCTGGCTAGGAGGCGATCTTAACCTACCAGACATAAGCTGGAACTCAGACTCTCCAAAATCCTGTATCATTAAACAATAAATTTCTTGAAGCTTGTACAAGATAATCATCTAGAACAGATTGTCACATTCCCAACGAGACATAGAAATACACTAGACCTATTTCTAACGAACAGACCATCTCTTTTCAACAGATGTGAACCACTAACAGTGTTGGGAGACCATGAAATAGTGTACATTGACACTGACATTTCAGCTAAACTGAATAAACCTGTTAAAAGGAAAATATATATTTGGAAAAAGACAAATAAAGATAAATTGGAAGACCAAGCAACAGAAATGGTTAAGCAGTTCAAAGAAAAGTTTAGTCTGGGTAGGGCTATCAATGACATGTGGGACTTTTTCAAATCAAACATGCTAAAAATACTGCAGGAGTCTGTACCATCTAAAATGTCATCATCCAGATTTAGCCAACCTTGGATTAACCGTACAGTAAAACAAATGACGAGGCGGAAGAAAAGAAGCTTCGACAAAGCTAGAAGAACCAAAAAGAAAAATGACATTGCAAGATATCGTAAATTCAAAGGTGCCACCCAAAAAGAATGTAGAAAAGCATATAAAGCTTATGTCGAGAACATCATCGACCCAGATTTATCAAGCAACCCCAAAAGATTCTGGAGCTTCATTAAAAGTAAACGTGGTGAATCAACAGGCGTATCACCCCTGAAAGACTCAGTTGGAAAAACTTACTCAGACAGCGAGACAAAAGCAAATATTCTGAACAAACAATTCTCATCTGTTTTCAACACAAATGAGGATAAGAGCACAATACCGAATAAAGGACTAATCCCGCACCATAAAATGGGACCAATAGAGATAACAGAAAATGGTGTATTTAAACTTCTGTCAAACCTGAAAGTACACAAAGCATCAGGCCCAGACCTCATACCAACACAACTTCTCAGAGAACTTGCACCGATCATTGCACCAATGCTCACAACACTTTTCCAAGCCTCAATAAATCAAGGCATAATACCACCAGAATGGAAAGAAGCAAATGTGGTCCCAACATTTAAGAAAGGGGACAAGTCTCGTGCATCCAACTACAGACCCGTCTCCCTTACAGTTGTAACATGCAAAATGCTGGAACACATCATATGCAGTAGCATCCACAAACATCTAGAGAAACATCAAATACTCACTGATGCCCAGCATGGTTTCAGGAAGAAGCGATCATGTGAATCCCAACTCATACTTACCATTCAAGACCTGGCAAAAAGTATGGACCTCTCCGAACAAATAGACCTTATTCTGCTTGACTTCTCAAAAGCTTTTGATAAGGTCTCACATGAGAGACTACTATATAAGGCACAGTACTATGGTATCGATGGATCAACCCTGCTGTGGATCCGAGATTTCCTGAGCCCACGTAATCGGCGAGTACTAGTCGAGGGGGAATCTTCGCAAACAGCACCAGTCTGCTATGGAGTTCCGCAAGGAAGTGTCCTAGGCCTATTGATGTTCCTATTGTTCATCAATGACCTCCCAGACTACGTTAAATCATGCAAAGTCAGGCTATTTGCTGATGATTGCGTACTGTATAGGAGAATCCTTAGTGCATCAGACATGCAATCGCTTCCGGACGATATGGATAACTTACTTCAGTAGGAACAAGACTGGCAAATGGAATTCCATCCCAGCAAGTGTCAGCTTTTACGTATCACCAACCAGGGGCGGATCCAAGGGGGGCGCGCCCCCCTTAAATTGGAAAAATTATGATTTTTTTGCGTAAAATCGTGATTTTTCACACGAAATGCCCCAAAAATTTTAAGTGCGCCCCCCTAACTTGAAATCCTGGATCCGCCCCTGCCAACAAACGTAAGCAATTTGCCAGCGATTACGATATACATGGACACAAATTAGAAGAAGTGGAATCGGCCAAATACCTCGGGGTTACCATCCAAAAGAATCTCAGTTGGAATATCCACATAGACCAAATCACAAAAAAGGCGAACTCCACCAGAGCCTTTATCCAGCGGAACTTAAATCATTGGCCCCAGAGAGACGAAATCCACTTGCTATTCAACGCTTGTAAGACCGTTGCTTGAATATGCCTGTATATACTATGTGGTCGAACGCCAAAATTCATCCTAAT
>MJUT01064847.1:25963-39037 GCA_002080005.1 Gigantidas platifrons
GGGTTTTTTCGGACAAACACGATAGTTAAAATTTTTTTTTTGTCGCGCAAAGTGCGAATTTTTTTTTCTCCAGAATTTAACATTAGGTTATATGACAAAAACTCTGAATCAGATTATTTTTTTTCCTCCACCAAAATCAGAATTATTTTTTCAGCAACATTGGGAATCAGAATATTGTTTTAGGAAAAAACCATACCCACCCCCCGCCTTTCAAGTTAAATGGTCGTTCCCTAACTCTAATCTACCACAAAAGAAAGAAATTGGGGAGAATCAGAACCATATATAAGACAGCGCACGATGGACGGAGAAGAATCGGGATGAACCAAAAGTACATTTTTTAAGCGAATCCCAAGACATTCCTTGTTACTTCAAATAATCTTCAGTCGGGGTGGGAAAGGGGGGTTTATGTGATATGCCAACACTGTAAATCGGAGTTATCTCCCATTGTGCAGTGGATGGAATGATTTGGCCAGAGCCCAGTAGCAGTATTACTAAATTAGAATCATTTTCAATACTGTCTTCTGTCTTTTATTTTCTTTAATATTAATGAATTGGAATAAATATTATAAATCAAATGGGTATTTCAAACTCTCTGCTCTGAGTAGCACTACAAGGGTATGATTTAAAGAATGAACACAAATGTATGATCGTATTTTGATGGCTTCACACATCTGGCATATAATCTTGCCAGACAGGATAATCATGATCAGTTGCAGTTAATTTGCAGACCATGTACCCTTTTTCATTGAATATCAAATACTATACTCCAGCACATGTTTGTTAAAAGTGGAAATAGAGGAATCGTTGTCAGATGAACAGTTTCGATAATGGACACATACAATTTCTACATACTCTCGGATTCACTCATCTTTACCTGCTTTACTTATTCCAAGTTATTTAACATTGCTCATTATCGAAGCATACACTTTCATAATGAGCATGCACAATATTTAAAATTTCTCAATTTATTATCTACAAACCATCAAATATCATTTATTTTTAATATCCTACATATATATATAATTATCAGGGCGAACGTGTATTAGGGCGAACAGGTAATAGCTATAGGGCGAACGGATTCGGAACCCGTTATCGGGTACAAACAATGATTCAAAAAATAAAGTTAAGCACAAACAGAATATAAATGTAATTTGCCAAATCTATATTCACACTTTTGAATTTCTCCTTATAACATGTAATTTATCGAAACATTATTCTTTCAAATAAGTTTCTTCTCAATTTACTCAAATTTTGGTAACATTTTAGCTTAACAAATACATTTTTTTCCTTACAGCTTTGATTTATTTATTTAAATTTTTGTTCTTAAATTATATATATTTAAGAATTAGTTGGATATAAAATGTGTAGGAATATTTGTTTAATGTGAACTTTAATGTAATTAATTTAGTTTCCGTGATATTATATATAGTTTTTACCTCCATTAAATTAAAGGAGATGTCTTGTTACTTGGCGCCATTCTCTATCCAGAGTTGTCGTTCCTACTACGCTACACAACATGTTACGTAGCAGGAACGACAACTCTGGATAGAGAATGACTTGGCGCAAGTCGTAACTCCAAGAATTTGTATATCTACTATACAAATCCTTGGTAAACTCTTACGATTTGGATTAGTTTAAGTGAAACGCACGTAAGGAAATCGTAAGTGTATCTTAGACTTACGATTTACGATTAGTTTAGTGAAACCGTCGCTAGGATCTTATGTTTTTGTTGCATGTTTGGATGATCAATTTCTTATTGCGTCAAATTTTTAGTCAAAATAATTAGACTTCTAGGCATTTGGATTTTTTAAGGCCGCATTCCTGTATTTTATTTTTACAGAAGGAAGCTGACATGAAAAATACAATGAAAAGTACACCCTCCCTGGAGATACTATTTAAACGTTTTGGACTATGAGTGATATAACAAACTATTAATTTTTTTAGTGTCTAGTGTCATCGGTGATATCAAGGACGTATATATACGTCCTTGGTTATATGAATATTTACCTATTATTACGTGATGATTTCCGTATTGGCCTAGTTATTAGTCCGAGGGTAACCGGCTGTATTGGGCTGAAGCTGTAGGCCAATACAGCTGCCAACGGACTAATAACTAGGCCAATACGGAAATCATCACGTAATGATATATTTATTAATTAACCATAAAATTTTATCTTATAATGGGTATTTATAACATTTATATATTTATTAACCATAAAATGTTATCTTATAATGGGTAAATTATTGTAGTTGATAAAGCTAAAATTTTACCCTGTAATAAAACTTTGAGTTTTGCTTAGAATAATAAGAGGAGTCATGTTTATTTCACCCAGTTTCACAAGAATGATCCAAGCGGGCTGATAAAGCAAGTTTATTAACTGCTTCCGGAATGTTATTACATGCCTTTCCGTCAATGTCCGTAAGTTCACTTCGTGAATTTCCGGAAAACTGTGTTTACAGACACGGCGGATTCAACTACATGTATTTTATAAAATATTTGGCAGAAAATTATTAACTACCAATTTCTCTTCTATGATATTGAAAGTGGTTAAAAAAAACCGTGCATTTATTGGATTTGTATATTAAAACAATAATTTTCTTGATCTATAACTATATACATGTATTTAATTCTAGCCAAAATGACTAATTTACATTTTGGTACAAATCAGTTATTTTCTCTGTTGAAGTATATGATAAACATGTCAATTTTCATATCATTCCCTTTATCAGTCCTCGTTCATATATCATCCATTGAGCCTATCGGCTCTCGGGCTGATATCATGCATGACCTAGGGCTGATAAAGGGTATGATATGACAAATGCCATGTAATAATCTATATTTATAAAATCATAAACTCGGCCAATATAAAAAAAAAACTAAGCCAATATCGATATTGGCTTAGTTTTTTTTTTTTTTATATTGGCCGAGTTTATGATTTTATATTGTAAAGACAGCTTAGGTTGTATTGACAACAATAATATAGAGTTAATTAATAAATACATGTATGGACGTAGAACAGAAGAACATATCAGATCATATGCTTATATCATTAACTTTTCAACCAAAAATGGTGGCTATTATATACCCAGACGCATTGTGGCATGTTGTTTTGTAAGCTGGATTAAAAGTCTAAAAACATGGTGTGAGATGTGACAGCTGAGCACCCCCTGTTTAGAGGTTTCCAGGGAGGTGCTTTCCACTAATGGTTGTGGTAGGCCGTTCCAAATCCGAATTGTGTCCGGGAAGAAGGAGTGTCTATATAGTTGCGTTCTGGCATACGGGACTACGAATCTTGCTGTATGGCCTCTTGCTGTTGTTGTAGATGTGTGTAGCTCTGTTGGTGGTATAGCTACTAGGCCATTCACTATCCTGTACATCATCGTAGCTTTTATTCTGGCTCTTCTCTCTGCTAAAGTTTGCCATTGCAGAGTTTGTAGCATTGATGTTACACTACTGGTTTGATGGTAATTGTTCATCACGAAGCGGGCAGATCTTCTTTGCACTGCTTCTAGTTTTTGTGTGTTATGAGCGGTGTGTGGGTCCCATACCATGCATACAGGCATATTCAAGTAACGATCTTACAAGCGTTGCATAGCAAGTGGAGTTCGTCTGTCTGGGGCAATGATTTATGTTCCGCTGGATAAAGGCTCTGCCGGTGGAGTTCGCCTTTTTTGTGATTTGGTCGATGTGGATATTCCAGCTGAGATTCTTTTGGATATTAACCCCGATGGTATTTGGCCGATTCCACTTCTTAATTCTAATTTGTGTCCATGTATATCGTAATCTCTGGCAAATGGCTTACGTTTGTTGGTGATACGTAAAAGCTGACACTTGCTGGGATGGAACTCCATTTTGCCAGTCTTGTTCCCACTGAAGTAAATTATCCATATCACCCTCAGGGGCGGATCCAGGAGTTCAAGTTAGGGGGCGAACCCATATAATCGCTCCGAGCGGAGCGAGGCGCGAACATTTTGGGGGTATTTCGTGTGAAAAATCCGTGACGATTTTACGCAAAAAAAATCATATTTTTTCCAATTTTAGGGGGGAGGGGGGCGCGCGCCGGGTGCGCCTCCCTGGATCCGCCCCTGATCCTGAAGTGTTTGCATGTCTGCTGCACTATAGATTCTCCTATACAGTACGCAATCATCAGCACTGAATTAGTCTGACGTTGCATGATTTAGCGTAGTCTGGGAGGTCATTGATGAACAATAGGAACATCAATGGTTCTAGGACACTTACTTGCGGAACTCCAGAGCAGACTGGTGCTGTTTGCGAAGATTGCCTCTCGACTAATACTCGCTGATTACGTGAGCTCAGGAAATCTCGGATCCACATCAGGGTTGATCCATCGATACCTAGTACCAAATAATGATTTATTTCTTAAAACATACTAAGATAAAATATAACAATGTTAAAACATCTAAATAAATTGGGCAATTTAGATCATTTTAAAAACCCTTGTATTGACACCTTAATGGTTTTTTCTCTTTCAACACCCAATGTATGTTGCAAAACCGCATTAACCATAACGATATTTATCAGTCAGTGAAGACAAACTTTCATACCCTTTTAGCTAGTTTTACAATAGACAATAGACAATAGACAATATTTTATTTGCACGAACACATTTACAATAAATGGTTATGGCATAAACTGAAACAATACAAAATAACAGACTCATGGAATGACAGTGGTATTTAGTACTACTAAGTATATTAAAATAGCCTCAGTTACTAAATGGCCTTTCTCATTAAGAAACAATCATTTAAAAAATTGACTGTAATTTTAAGAGTGACCAGCAAACTACTATTAAAAAGTAAAGACATGTGTCTTAATGAAATATTTGAGTTAACTATTTGAGTTACATCAAATTATCACAATTTCAATTCTAATTTGAAGCAAGGATTTACATAGTGGAATTTACCGTCAATATTTTTACCAGAAAATGCTCAATTCATCGATTCAAAAATATTCACCGAGTGCGAAATCCATAAAATATATTCCGGTTTCATAAGGCTGCTTCAGTGTATCTGAAAGGACTGTGATTAAGCGTCAGTCTGACTGCGATTTAAATCTTATTAGTGAAGTTTTCTTCCCCGAATTTAATAACCCTTGTCGATGCTGCAACGCGCAAGACATCCCCTGACGAGACCATGTACTTTCGTCGTTAAACTTGGAGTATTAAAACACAGTCTGAGTTAAAGCAGGTCTTACAGGAGATGTGCATTTTGTAATGGATTCTGCAAAGGATATTAGCAAAAAAATCAGGGTACCGTACACTACATACAATCAATACAGACCTCTCCTGATATTATAGTCCGAGATTCCTCTGCCGTTCGACGACCATTTAGAACTTGCTGTTTTCGTTGAACGTCAGAGCGCTTGCCATAAGCAAAACAGCGGATTTTTTTCCGTTTCTCATTTGTAGCACATTTCCACGTTTTGTGGCTATCAGATTGTATTTTCTTTCCAAAACCCTAATATATATCGCTTCACCAATCATTTTTCTATTCATTCATAACCATCTTACTCTCAGAGAGTGGTGTTACACTCGATTACAGCACGTTTTTTCCTTACACCCGATGATTTGGTCATTTCACTGCCATTTTTTTAACGTGATCTTGCGATACTAACTGAAAGATGACAGCAATGCATTGCATGATGGGAGATACTAAATGCAGTGTGCCAAATTTGCATACATAAACAAACATACAAGACGATATAAAGCGTATTCTGCAGGACAAACAGTTCCATCTACAGCTCAAATCAGAGCAGAAGGAAATAATACAAAATATGTTGGATAGAAAAGATTCATTTGGCAGTGTTATCCACGGGCTTCGGAAAGAGCATGTCTTACGTTTCCCCCTATTTTGGACAAGGTCAGATCATATATGCAAATCATCTCCCATGATACATTGCGGTAATAGTAGTTCTCTCGAAGTCACGTGACAAATATTTCAAAATGTCAGTGTTCAAAATGACGAAATCATATGGTCTGGGGAAATTGTGCTGTAATGGAGTGTAACACCAATTTCTGAGGGTAAGACGGTTATGAATGAATAGAAAAATGATTGGTGAAGCGATATATATTAGGGTTTTGGATAGAAAATAAAATCTGATAGCCACAAAACGTGGAAATATGCCACGGCTGAGATCGGGAGAAAAATCCGCTGTTTTCATTATGGAGAGCGCTCTGACGTTCAACGACAACAGCAAGATGTAAATAGTCGTCGAACGGCAGAGGAATCTCGGACTATACAGTGCCGTACCATTGATAAATTTGTCCCCACTGAATTTTGTTTTTACTGTCAATGTACAGTCCATGGACATAAGTATTCGTCACCTTCGATGTTTTACTGTATGATGGTGTTAGGTATTTTCGATAGGTTAAAAGAAAATGGCGTAATTTTTTTTTCTGGGTATTTGATTTTCATTAAAGTCTATCTCAGGGGCATTTTTTAACTGTCAACTCGACTTTTAATATTTACATATAAATCTCCGATTTTCTTCTTTGTTTACAATCCATACTTTTCCGAGTGTCACATGATTTGTGTAGTACACAAGAACGTCGGGAGAAATCGATAACTCTATATAATTTTTTTAACTCCGTCATGGTTACGTGATCAGAAGTTTACCCACACATCAAGATGGCAGTGCACAGCAGACGATAGCTTTAGTGAGATTCATCAAGTTATCGGAGCTAAATATAATCAATATACTTTTTGCAGATTAAAGGTTTTAGCAAAATGGCTGAAAATATGCAGGGTTACGATAAAAACAGCAGTTACTTTCTTGGAAGGCATCGTTTTTAAATATTTGTTGGTTTGAGCTATCTTTGGTCAATCCACTTTCATTTTCTAAATTTATATATCGGAAGTGTAGTCGCACGGGACTTGCAGGTGCAAATAAAAATAGCTACATTGTATAGAAAATTCCTTACTATCGAAATCACCTTAGGCCAAAAAAAAAAATTCTGTGTTTCCGGTAACGGGTCCAAAAAAAGTAGGGTACCGTAGGTGGTTTTTTTGTTTGTTTTTGTTTTTGAATATAGAGTAGTTGATATGTTCCTGCTGTATATTGCCACATGTTTAGAACCTCCATGTTCTGTGCATGTTTCAGAGGTGTTATGACTATTAATTGACCAAGAGTCCGAGGTGGCCGCATAAAAAGCACAACATTTCGGTTTGAATTCAAAATCTGTTTTACTGTCTTTTAAAGTATGAGTACCAAGTTTAAATATTGCTGTTACCAGCAGTCTGATACATGTTTCTGTAAATAGTATTGTCTTTGATTTTAATAATACTTCAAACCTCAAAAATGGATTTGATGTTGGACCAACTGTTGATATAATATAAATAAACCAAAATAAAAAATACTTTAAAAAGTACAGAGCACTTTGTAAATGGCAATTCAACACTTTTCAAAACTCTTGTGACATTTACATTGCATCATGAAACCGAAAACAAAATTGAGCCAACTTATGCTCTGACATTTATATGTACACTTTAATATTAATAATACATGTAGGAAGTACTGATATAAATAATCCTTTCGAAAGATATATACTGGGCAGACATTTTTTGGGATATAAAGGTGGACAGACTCAGATTTAATGGGTGTATAAATACAACGTACAGTATAAATACAACGTACAGTATAAATACAACGTACAGTACATGTATAATATACAGTAAGACACATTGAAACAAAATAATTCAACTGTTTGCTTGTGAATTGCCTGGTTTTCACGGTATGGGGTGAGTACAATGTCAGGTTGGAATTTAATATAAAGAATTCAAGAGAAAGAATGTGCATTAGTATCTGGGAAGGGGGCAGTCTTTCTTTTTTTTTTTTTTATATTAAATTAAAATTCCATCTGAAACTAAAATTTTGAATTATTGTAACTTAGGGGAAACCATTTGATTCTGTGGGGATGGCTATGAAGACTTGGTACTGGGTATATGAATTATTTAAAAAAAAAATGCAGCTGTGGTTGGCCAGTTTCCCTTATGCTAGCAGAAACATGCCACAACTATGATAATTTTATATTTTTGTAACCTACTTTGATGTTTTTTCTTAACATAGTTTCTTCCACCAGCCATCAAAACTTCAAAAGCATTTACTGCTTTATTTGTTCCAGTTTCAGCCACTGTATCTAGCATTTGCACAAATGCAGTTACCTCTGTTTCATGAGAAGAGAAGCTGATGTACTTTGTTCCAAATTTTTTTTATTTCTCCACTGCTGCTGATACTACTTCAAAGTTTTTACCACATAAACTAAATTTTGAGTCCGGTCCGGAAACGGAAATCACTGCGATCCGGATTTGCCGCGATTTTTTTTTTTGCCAAAAAAAAATTAGGGTTGGTCGGGTTACCGGAAACACCGAATTTTTTTTTAGGACTTACGAGACCATATATTTCAACCACATTTGTTCAAAAAAATATTATAAAGCTATCTCTGGGCTGATTTTAATGAAATTTATTTCAAGACACGCAGAATTCTTTGAATTTTATTTGTTTATCTGAGTAATTTTTGTTTTCTGATGATTTAAACACAAATGTTGATTTTTTCCGATTTTATTTTTGTTAAAATATATAACAAATTTGACGTCAGAAAACAAAAATTGTCTTTAGATCATAAGAAAATAAAGGCAATCTAACGGAAAATCATGCTAAAATAATCAAATAATCTTTAAATATTTCTGCTTCTTCTGGGACAAAATGATAAAAATCCGTTAGGAAATGACTTCACAATAATTTGTTTTGAAAAATGTGGTTTTATATGAAATATATAGCATAAAATCGAGGGTGGCGAATACTTATGTCCATTGATATGTACTGTATTTACTATTACCCACTTAAAAATCACAAGGGAGGATGCCATTACTAAACTTTCCTCATTTCAGCTCGTTCTATTTTTATTTCTCTTCAATTTCTCACCTTATCCCTTTTGTAATCATTTGTCACATAATTTATCCTTTGCCTTTAAAAGGCTTTGGGCTTTGCATCTGTTTGGGCACCGTAAAAATTAATGCACATCCAATTATAATATCGATCCAAACATCGAAAAGTTAAAAATGGTCAACATCCTGGACACAAAATGAAAACCATGTGGTGTTTCCGAATTTCGGAAACTTTCGACGCCTTTCATACAAGGATAACAACTAGAATGACATTTCTTGTTAAATTTTCTGACTGCCATTCGAGTCATTTCAGAGCTATCTTATCCATGTATTTTTTGTTAAAAAAAAAGTATCGTCCGTAAATAGTGAAGAACTGGTAGACTTGAAAAATATTGAAAGGCCAGTATAATCGGTCTAATTAACGTATTACATAATTATTGATTAAAACTTGTACTAATGTTTCGACTTATGATAATTATTTTCATGTTATATTTATTTACAGAGTGCCATTAAAGCTAAACTGGTTGAACTCGGAGCTTATGTTGGTATGTATGAAGTCTTACTACTCATTCATGATATTCTAAAACCAATTAGTAGCCATTATTTTGTAAAATGACCATACAAATATGAAGGCATGTATATGGTCGTTGTAATTTGATGTCGGTTTTTTTTTACTATCCTTTTATTTGTCTATTTCAGGTTCCCTTTACAAAATTTTTTAATTTTGTCAAGAAATCCCCCTAATTTTTAGTTTAATTTTCGAGATAAAGGAGCACCCGCAGGCATCTACACTAACAGTCGCCCAAGGCGACTTAAAATTGTATTGGGCGAGTGAAAACTCGGTTACTTCTCTCCCAGGTGGCGACTGAGAGTTTTGTGAGCGATGTTCAGAATTCCTGTGCCGGTTTTTAGATGCACCAAAATTGCGACTGGTTTCCAATTTTTATTTTACCGATTTTGGTAATGGTGTATTGAGATTCAGATTGTAATCAGTGGTGTTAGCAGAAATGACAATGCATAATTTTAATTGTAGAATCGCCCAAAACGTAACAATAGTTTTTCGACACTGGAATTCATAATTCACAAGCTCCCTTTAAGGCGAGGCAATTACAGAGGCTTATTTAGAGGGGGTACAAATATCCCGTATCCCCTGAAGTTTTGACACAAATATCCCGTATCCCTGTATTTAAAAACATAAAATAAAAGATATCCCTAAAATTCAATTTGAATACTCCATATCCCCGTGATTGATTATTTACACAAATATCAAATATCCCATTAATTAAAAGGGTCAATAGCCAATATCCCCATATACCCTAAACAAGCCTCATTACATGTTGCCAAACAAAAGTTGTATGTTTTATTACCCCCCTCCCCTTTTACCTATATTTGTAGTAAGAAGGGGTAATGATTAACATATGACATAAATATATGGTTCCAACAACGAATATTGATATTTTTGATGCAATAAATCAAGTAAACTGCCCCAGAAAAGTTACATATACTTTCTGTTGAGATATGACAAGTCAAAATGGAGACATTGTTAAAACATCTGATTTACCATATCTGTAATCTACCTGAAAAAAAGCTGGGAGCCTAAATTATTGTTGGGCTCCTTGAAAATGAAAGTTAGGAGACCAGGTGGCAACCATGGTTCAAAAGTTAGTGTATATCCCTGCACCCAGAACACTGCTTGATCTGCCTATGCAATGTACTTAACTATTTATGTGCTGTAGAGGCTGACCAGATTATATTGCTGTAAATGTAGTGGCCAATAAGAAGACTTATTCATTGACCCTGCTCTTGTACTGTAAATGTTTATGTTGTCATTAATTTTTGTGAAAGTACATGTATGAGGTCTTTTTGAGTGGAAGCGAGTCTGCTGGTTTTTTTTTTTTTATCATTTATTTATATGTATTGCTGTTGGAGATCCAGTTATCAAGGGAGGAGGGTTGGGATCCCATTATCCGGTTTAAACTAGCCACATTTTTGTTCCTGACCCAAGCCAGGACCTGTATTCCCAATGCCATATATGTTCTGGTATTTTTTGTATTCAGTTAAGATAAGAGGTAAATGTTCATTTTGTTGATATTGGTGGAATTGATAACCATCACTGTTTAAACTTTCTTTTCATAATTATGCATTTAGCAAGCTTACTGTTACTATTTGTTTTGTAGATGATGAGTTACCAGATTACATAATGGTGATGGTGGCTAATAAGAAAACAGAAGCTCAGATGACTGAAGACTTGAGCCTTTTCCTTGGTCATCACACTAATAAATTTACCTCATGGTATTACTTATAATACTCTTAACACCATTTTTTAATCTTTATACATGTACTTATAATACTGTTAAAACAACCATTTTTTAATCTTTAAAAAAAATGATAGTTTTTGTGAATAATGAACTTTTACATTATATTTGATGAGCAAGAAAGAGTAAACATACATCTGGAATATGGATGTAAAATGATTTTAACAAAACATGTGGAATTGTAAAATTCTCCATAGTTACCAGGCTGCTGTATTTTACTATTGTCTGAAAAGATCTATTTTTACTGATGCCATTTAGAGTTACATGTACTTCCCTTTTGCATTTTAGACTTAAGCCATATTTTAGTACTTCTTAAAACTTTACTGCATTCTTCTTCAATACATTTTAAGCTTTTTGTCAATCATATTTTCCAAAGTCATTAATTAAACAGACAAGATTATCCATATTTATTAGCTCACCTTGCCAAAGGCAATGTGAGCTTTTGCCATCACTTGGTGTGCGTCGTCTGTCATCCGTTTACTTTTCACATTTTAATCTTCTCCTCTGTAAACCCTCAGCCAATTGAACTGAAACTTGGTAGGAAGCATCTATGGAAGGTCCTCTCTAAAGATTGCACATTTTGTTACCAAACATGACAGCCACAGGCAATTCTTGTTTCTAATTGGCCGATTTTTAAAAATCTTCTCCTCTGAAACTGCTTGGTAGGAATCATCTATGGAATGTCCTCTATGAAGATTGCTCATTTCGTCCTGATCGGTTGACAAACATGGCTACCCACGAAACTTGGTAGGAAGCATCTATGGAATGTCCTCTGAAGATTGTTCATTTCGTCCCGATCGGTTAGCAAACATGGCCACCACATGCAATTCTTGTTTCTGATTGGTCGATTTCTAAAAAATCTTTTCCTTTGAAACTGCTTAGCCATATGAACCGAAACTTGGGAGGAAGCATCTACATATATGGAAGGTTCTGTATTAAGTTTCCTCAAAGCAGAATGATAGGTGAGTGACACAGGCTCAGCCCACTGAGCCTCTAGTTGGTATCATAATCCGATGAAGAATGTCCCCGGGTGGTGGATAGGGAGAGCCCTCTCGATGCAGGGATGTCAGGTTATAATACAGAAATTCTGACAGTGGACCATAGTAGGTAATGTGTTATGCCCCCTGGACACTAAAGACCTCTTTTGTAGATTTCAGTAGGTGCATTGTAGCCACTACAAAAGATGAAAAGTTTCGTCCCTACCCAACTCTAGACTTTTTCAATGGCAGGCAAAAGTTGTTGACCCTTCCCTCATTTCTATATAGTTTTTATATATTATTGTACTTTCTCTTGTCATGGATATATAAACTGAAATACTGCTTGCAAACTTTGTAAATGTTGTATGCCTCCCAACAATGGACATTTGAATGGATAAAAACTAATGAGACAAAATTTCTAGTGATGCTATGAGGAACCATTCTTTTGTTACATTTCAGACACACATTTGTTTGGTTCAAATATGATGAACCAATTAAAGGATCAATTGTTTTGATCATATTTGTACAAAGATTACCCAACAGCTTTATTACTGGATCAAATGCCTTTCGATCTTTAGTTTTATATGTATGTTTTGTCGATCGTTGTTTGTCCTTTTGCACTTTTTCTTTAGGCCATTGTGTTGTCTGTTCTTCTTTGATATACGGTTTCTGATTCCCTCTTTGGTATCTTTAGGCCATTGTGTTGTCTGTTCTTCTTTGATATACGGTTTCTGATTCCCTCTTTGGTATCTTTAGGCCATTGTGTTGTCTGTTCTTCTTTGATATACGGTTTCTGATTCCCTCTTTGGTATCTTTTGGCCATTGTGTTGTCTGTTCTTCTTTGATATACGGTTTCTGATTCCCTCTTTGGTATCTTT
>MJUT01064847.1:58625-70270 GCA_002080005.1 Gigantidas platifrons
ACCAGAGTTACTCCCCTTTTTTTACTTCAAAATGGTCCTTGGATGGTCCCCTTTCAGAATTATGAGTGATACAGGCTCACCTGACCCTCTAGTTTACAGTAGTTTCAAAATTTAATCTTACGATATAACCTTGGCGTCGGGGGACCAGTGGCCAACGGCCTTTTATTTTGATTAAACCTAAAGTGAAACGGCAGATCAAAACTCTTTTATTATCATTCGTTCCTCTATGCTTTGATGAAGTTCAAGGACATTGACAAAATTAAAGTCACAATCTCAGAAACGCTTTAATGAATGAAAATATCAATATTTGAAATATAAGAGCAAGAATCACTCCAGAACGGACACGTAAAAATTATCGGATATCAATTTGGCGCCAAATTTAAACTTGTCTTTATGTGCAAAATACGATAGAGGACTTGATTTAGGATTTTGAGAAATATTGAAACCATTGAAATTGACAAATATTACAAGTTTTTACCTGTTTAAAACAAATGTTTGAAAACATCCACTGACTAAAATTTTTATTTCTCTGTGAATTTTAATAAAATACTTTACTTTATTTATATATACAGTCCGACAAAATTTAAGCACCACCTGACTTGTTTCAATAATATCTTACAGGAGTGGCAACAGTTCCCCTAAGAACGGCTTAGGCGTCTTGTGCGAAGCATGACGAGGCGTGTTACAGAACTTCACAATAAACACGGTGGAAATACTCGTTATTGATTTTGATGCCTTACACATACACACAATATATGCATTTAAAAGTTCTTAAAATCTGAAGACTCTGCATTTTAATGCAATGTTAAAAACTTCCATCAAAGACAAACTGGTTTTACATTTTTCCAGTGCCTGTTTTGAACACCACTTTTGCCACGTCATAGTCACGTCTTTCAGGATGATAAATACTTCGTAGATTTGTAATTTTAGAGCCCTTGGTGTAGTCTTTTAAGAAGTGTAAGAAAAATGGTGGTATCTATTTTATTGTTTTAACAGTATTGATGTAAAAAAATGTATCGATAAAAATATAGGGTGGTGCTTAACTTTTGTCAGTGTATATACACTGAGCAAAAAAAGAAACGCATATTCAATTTCTCATGGCTTTATCTTCAAGGTAAATAAAAAAACATATTATGTAAAAAGTATAAAAATAAAGAATATTTACCAGCAATCACTATCACACAAGTTTTGAAACTGAACACACGTCTGGGAGTCAGAAGTCCTTCGATATGTTAGAGTGGTATCACAAAATGACAATTCCATGATTCGTTCAAATGTTAATATCGAGTGTGTCCAACATTGGCATCAAGCGCGGACTGCACACGGCGTGTCATAGAGTTAATAAGGTTATTTACTGTCATCTGAGGGATGTTGTTCTATTCCTGAAGCAAGGACTGCTCAAGTTCCGGTACTGAAGAAGGCGGATTATCACGTTGTCTCACCTTCTGTCTAATTCATCCCAGAGGTGCGCAATAGGGTTAAGATCGGGGGAGAATGATGGCCATGGTAAGACATCAATATTGTATGCCTGAAGGTAAGCTGTGCAAATCCTGGCGATTTGTGGGCGAGCGTTGTCTTGCTGTAATGTCAGATTATGCTGCTGTAGAAATGTAACAAGGTGAGGAGAAAGGATTTCGTCCCGATATCTGATAGCGTTTAAGTTTCCCCGTATAATGTGAAGTTGCGTTCTTCTCCCATACGCTATACCACTCCAGACCATGACTCTACCACCACCAAATCGGTCCCTCTCGATAACACAACAGTCAGCATATCGTTCATTTCTCCTACGGTAAACACGACGACCATCTGCTCTAAAGAGATTAAACCTTGATTCGTCTGTGAAGAGAACCGCTTGCCAATGCTGTCGTCTCCAAATTCGGGGGTCATGGCGCATCAACCATTGCATGCGTGCAAGTCGTCGGCGAGGAGTAAGTAGATTTCCAACATGCGGACGATATGCTCTGATACCAAATTCTCTGAGTCTATTGCGCACAGTTTGAACACTTATACAGTGGTTATGTGTTCCTGGCGTCGCTATGACAGTTTCTACAGCTGTTCGTGTCCGATTGCGGAGATGCGTAAGTCTCATAAGGCGGTCTTGCCTGGCAGTTGTGACACGTGGACGGCCGCTCCGTGGTCGATCGTTAGTGTTTCCAAACTGTACAAGATGGACAGTAGTTTGATGAACACCTAGAGCAGTTGCTACTTCCTGTTGAGTTGCACCTTGGAGAAGTATAGTGACAGCACGGTTGCACTCATCATTACTTAAACGTGGCATTCTGCAACAACACTTTTCGTGCGAAATGACAACTGGGTTTGTTAAATGGGTACTTTGACTACCTGTAACTTTCAATTTTATTGATTTCAGATGCGCGGTCTTCACGGTAGCATGAAAAACGTGCAATTTAAAAACAGAGTCAACGACGCGTAACGCATTCACCATGTGATAATTACTGATTTTAACTATAGGTAAATGTATTAGAATGTAGATACATGTGTGTTTATATTTTATCCTAAAAAGTGATATATAAAAATTATGCATGTCTTTTTTTGTTCAGTATATATATAAAAAATTCTACAAAATGTTTACTTCAAAGCAGACTTGTTTTAGCAAACAATGTTCAGAAAAATATATATATAGTTTTACATTACTAAAACGAGAAATGGAAAATTTGTAGCCCTTGGTTGAAAGCAACCACTGCAGGAAAAGCTTGATATTTTTTCGGTCCTGTGAAATTCTGTTCGATCTGGTTAAAAGGGAGTCTTTACCAGATCGAATGTCTGGCAAAGTGAGATAATGTTTGTGAGACAATAACCAAATATTTTACACAAATTGCTGATAATTATTCTCTGGTTTTTATCATTTTTATTGAAAAAAATTCGGACAACTGAAAGATTGAGTCAGACAAGTACTTTTTTTAGTTAGTTGTCCGATGGGACAAGTTAAAAAAAATGTTAATGTAGAGGCCTGAATATGTATTATAGCCAGTATTATATCTAACAAAATTAATATGTATTATAGCCAGTATTATATCTAACAAAATTAATATGTATTATAGCCAGTATTATATCTAACAAAATTAATATGTATTATAGCCAGTATTATAACTAAAAAAAATATATTTAATAAAGTAATCATAACTATATTTTAGATGAATTTAGTGAAGAATTTATGAAAGAGCAAGAACAAAACCAGACTCGATCTGTAGCTAAGGCAGTAAAAAATGTAGCTGCAAACACAGCTATGGCAAAAAAAGATGTCCAACAGACACAGACTGTGGTACCACAAGAGACAAGAGACACAATTATAGCCACCAGAGATTTGTCTTATGCACAGAAAAAGAGAGTTGTTTCAAAGAAAGGCAAAACTCTTGTGAAGAAGAAAACTGATTTTGGGATGTCAAAACCCGGGGTAATGAGCTGTTATTATTTTTATGCCCCAACAACTATCCTAGTTTGGAGGAATAAGGTTTTATATCCTGTCTGTCCTTTTGCCCATTAGTTTTTGTCCACAATATAGGGTACATGCAGAACTCTCACTACTTTCAAATTAGAGGGAGAAGTGACTTCTCTTTCAGGGAGCTGACAGGGAGAGGTGGAAGACAACAGAGAGAAGTAGGGAGACTTTTGGGAGAAGTTAATGGCTATTAATCGAAACATTGTTTTGCAATCCCTCTAAAGTTATCCTGCCTAAATTTAGTAAATAGTTTTAAATCTGTCTGATTTGATTTGTTCTGTGTATTTTTTATACATATTTGCATAAAGGCCATCTACATGTATTCAATTTCCAATATTTCTTTCTTTCTACGTTGACGATTGGAGTCTTACTTACCCTTTGATTTTTTATATGTACCCCACCTCATTTGAAATATTATTGTGCTTTAATCTAATACCACACAAATTGTAATAAGCCATATTTGTGTAGTCTTCAGCAGAAGAAAGATGTCTCTGCCAATTTGCTCAATGGTCCCAACTATTTATAGCTAGGGAATGAAAATATAGCACAAACGTATATTGACACTGAGTCAAAAACTGAAGCAAGTAAAGGCTGTTATTATTATTTGTCAGACCTCAAATCAGATTGCAGCAATGTAATAAAACTACTGTAGTTTAAAATCTATTTTTAATTGCAGAGGTATTAACGTTCACACCTGTTTGTATGTAAACAAATAAATAGATAGATCGCAATTTTAACCTGGTGGCAAGTATAAAATACCAATCAGACTTGGATGCAGATCGATAAAAATCTGAAGCATCCCCGTGCATTTTAACGAATTTTGAATGGTCAACCTTCGCATATATATGAACATATTAAATATGAGAAGTATGATTTCATGTCACAGAAATGAGAAAAAATAAATAAAAGTTTGTTTGGTTAAAAGTAGCTTCGATTATGATCAACATTTCCCGTATCACAGTGGATTGCATCCCCCTAATCTGATGGCGAAATTGTTATTTGTTTTGAACGAAATTAATGTTCCCTTAAACCGAAATAGATTACTTTTCAAGAAAATCGCCTTCAAAATACGATGGGTACGATAGATTTCAATAAACACAATATTGACATTTTCATAAATGACATATGGCAAAAATACACGGGCGGCAGTAGACAACTCTTCAAAATTACTAGGTGACTTTAACTTCGCTTTTGACCAACGAGAAAGAGAAGTCAACCTCCACAAGGCAACTTCTTCTCCTAAATCGCCCTCTAATATGAACCCGGACATGTTTTGTACACCTAACATCATTTAAAGTTTTCAATCTACAACTTTTTTTCTTTTTCAGGATATTCGTATGTACCGTACCACACTTATAGTCACTCCTTCATTTAAGATGCAGGGCCAAAAATTAGAGATTTTTCTGCTTTTGTACATTCACAAGTTGCCCCTTTAGATAAGAATATTTTCGATGAAAAATGACAACTGATTTTGGAACAATTTCATTGATTATATCTATGTATGAACATTTTTGTTTTGTTGTTTTATATTTATATTAATAGAATAATATGTTTCAACAGCATTACATTTTATCTCCATTTCGCTCAGCTGATTCGCGATTGTCACTGTCCCTCTAGCATTTGAAGACGATATTTGCATGATCTACTGACAATATCTATGTTTCCTTAACCCATACCCCCAAAAGTACATGTTTACAAAGTCCCTTCTTGTTACTTATACATAATAATAGATTTTTCATATTAAATGAAGCCACGATGTGTCATTGTGTGAAACTGCCATTTTTATACCCCCCGCAAACAAAGTTTGGGGGGTATATAGGAATCACCCTGTCCATCCGTCCGTCCATCCATGTACCTTGTAAGCGCAACTCCTCCTAAATGGCTGATTGGATTTTTATGAAACTTTACGCACTTGTAGTATACTACCTGCAGATGTGCATGAAGGAATATGGTTGCTGTCCAAAATTTAAAAGGGGAGATAATTCAACTTATACTTTCACGAAAAGGGAGGGCATTTACCTTGTAAGCGCAACTCCTCCTAAACGGCTTATTGGATTTTTATGAAACTTTACACACTTGTAGTACACTACCTGCAGATGTGCATGAAGGAATATGGTTGCTGTCCAAAATTTAAAAGGGGAGATAATTCAACTTATACTGTCCGTCCGTCCATGTACCTTGTAAGCGCAACTCCTCCTAAATGTCTTATTGGACTTTTATGAAACTTTACACACTTGTAGTACACTACCCACAGATATGCATGAAGGAATATGGTTGCTGTCCAAAATTTAAAAGGGGGGGGGGGGGCGGCATGTACCTTGTAAGCGCAACTCCTACTAAGCTGCAAGCGGGGGGTATCACTTAGTGAGGTCACTCACAGTTCTAGTTGACTGTAGATGTTGTCCCTGGTGTGGTTCGACCACCTAGTTTTTTACAGGTAAGTCGTACATGTGATAAAATAGATTTATTATTGATTGTGTTGTTTTTTGTTTGTTCATATTTATAATTGCTTGTTATAGCAAATACTGCTTAATCTGTCAATTTTATAATAAATACAAAATCAAGGTAAACATGGGCAGATTAATGTATGAAGTGGCTGTGGGCAGGTGATTGATGTTGAAAATGTTTGACATGAAATTTTATTCTTCAGATCACAGTGCCTAAAATTAATATGTGATAATCTTACATGAATTTTACTCATATGGTCGGTTGAAATTTTAATTGAAAAAAAATTCATAAGTGTTAAAAAGCTTGGGCTGTTTTTGTAAAAATTGTTATCATTAAAGAAACTTAAAAAAAATAAAATTATATAGCTTTTTAAGAAATGCTTTAAATATGGACACTTTTTTGTATTGCTTATTTTTTTCAAATAATTTTTGTTTATTTCCTTCACCACAACATAGGATTGTGCACATAACCCTCTAGCAAAACCAAAATATGCTTTAAATAATCTAAAGTACCATTAGGAAAAACAAGCTCTGCACATAGCCCCTCAACAACACTAAAAATTAATAGACAATCAATTCACTTATCGTACTTGAAAAGGATACACAAACAAACAAGGATTACACAAAAGTCATATAAAAAAAACAAATAAAGAATAAATCATGGTTAAAAAATAAAATAGATGTTCATAATCCTATTGAGTTCTCGAGATAGCTCAATTCATGCAGAGTTATGGTTGATGTTCATCTCACCATTTTTAGCTCGCCTTGCCAAAGGCAATGTGAGCTTTTGCCATCACTTGGCGTCCATCGTCCGTTAACTTTTCACATTTTAATCTTCTCCTCTGAAACCCTTCAGCCAAATGAACTGAAACTTGGTAGGAATCATCTATGGAAGGTCCACTATAAAGATTGCTCATTTCGTCCCGATCCATTAACAACATGACCGCCACAGCCAATTCTTGTTTCTGATCAGCCGATTTTTAAAAATCATCTCCTCTGAAACCGCTAGGCCAAATGAACCGAATTTTGTTATTTTGCTTATCACCTACAAATACGATCTTTCATCACACTTAAGTCACACCCTGAAATAAGACGCCCCTTGTTTTCTTCTGGGAAAAAAAAAGCATCTTATTTAAAGAAAATTATGGTATACTAAAGGTATTCATATTATAGGATACAATTATAGTCCAATTTTATCAAATTTTGCATATAGGATGTACACATGATTTGTCTGCCTAACTCCTTTTAAAATTTTCAAACTAGAATCTTTTTTAATACACTGTATATTTGAACATATACGAATGATGGGTTTATTATCATGTTTTTTGTTTTCTTCAATATTTCATAAAATTGCAAGTTTATGAACTTATTGCTTTTTTTGCTAGTTATTAAAATTTAATTGACATTTAACCCTTGACAGATGAAAAATGTCAATCAGGACAAGAGATTATATATTAAGTGATTAATGATGTTTTTTAAAACGAGAGGACGTTTCTCAGTCATCTCATCGAAGGGCAAAGCCCTGAGATGAGAGATGACTGAGAAACGTCCTTGAGTTTTAAAAAACATCTTTAATTATTTTATCGCTATGAAAGTATGTTTATCAAGGATTTGGTAATGTGACGTCATTATAACGTCATATTAGAAAACAGCGATATTACTAAGCGTCCTTGACAATGCTTAGCGATTAGTGATAATATGAAACATATTGGTTTTAAATATCAAAGGGAAAGTAAACAAAATAGCGATAAATATATATACTTCCGGGTACTCTGGTTTTCTCCCCCAATAAAACTGACTGCCATAATATAACTGAAATATTGTTAAAAGTGGCGTTAAACACCATAGCCATAGCCCCTATATATACTAATGGAGCAATTGAATGGGTTGTGGGGATTTAATTCCATTTTCAGCAGATTTCAGTTATAGCAAAGCAGTAGGTAAGTTTTACTGGTTCAGAAAACCTGAGAAAACCATGAACCTGACACATGTCACTGACCATCTGTATCTCGTAAAGTTGTATCAAGTACACCTCTCCACTACCTGTTTTCAAAAATAGATTTACTGGTTGCATATATAGACAATATATGTACATGTCGTAAAATGTGAAATTTATTTATGATCATTAGAAATATGTAGAAAATGAAGCCTTTGGGGAGCTTTTCTTTCCTGTTTCGCAGCCAGTGCAAATGAATTTGATATTTGTAAGTATATCTTGGTTAGTGACCGTATATAGAAAAAAAATTATCCAGTCAATGTAATTTGACTTCTCAAATAGAACCAGTAAAGGATAAATAGACGTAAATAAATGGTGGAAAGTGCATAAATTATAACATCCTTTATAACCATAAGATAAAGGTTCTTGTTAGTAGATGACAATAAGAGATGGTATTCTTATCACATAGAGGAGAACACCTTATAAGATTACACAATATTGTATTGGCATTTGTATCCTTTGGCCAACAAAATATACCTTTGAACACAGCTCACCACATGGTGTACATCTTCCACTTGTACTATAAGTGAACAAGTTACTAGTTACTATACTACTTAAACCTAAAACTACAGTATAGATGAAAGTTTTAAAAATTTGAGTCAACAAACATTCAAGTCTGTAGAATGATTGTATAAAAAAAAACTCAGATTGTCATTAACTAATAAAACTTAATTTTTCCAGACAAATATTGATGTTATGCCAGAGTTTGGCTATAGGTGAAGCCATATTTTTTATTAGAGTACATCAATTATCAGGGACAGACCGTATATCTTTTAGTGGGGGGTGGGGGTGCTATTTTTTCCCTTCGAGTCAGAAATTATTTTGTCACATGAAAGAAATCTCGGATTATTTCCTGTTTGGACATAAAATATCAATTATTTTTCCTCAAATTTAACCAATAATTGATTACTTTCTAGAAAATTTGGCAACAGAAAACAATAAAAAAAAAAAAACAAACATAAAAGTTTAAGGTTGTTCTCTTAGGAAAAGTTAGGTTTGGGAAAATATTGAGAAATATACTATTATCATAATGTGAATTCATATTTATGTTTAAACCAATTCTCAAATTTTGATTTGCTTCATTGTGACTTACGGAACAGAAAGTTAATTTGCATGTTCATACATGTTGTATTCAAATTTCTTCCTAGATTTAACTATTTTACATGTTTTCATTTATATTAAAGGTTTCAGCAAGTGCAAAAAAGAAGAAACCAACCTCAGTTGTTGGAACTATAAAACAGAAGTATACAGAACTACCACTTGATGAAGAGTATGATCCATTAAATCCTTCCTTTGGAAAAGTAGCTAGTGCTGTTAAAGTTTCTAGAAAAAGGTGGGTATCGTTAACTTCATAAACATGAAACTTGAATAAATATAAAATAACTACCGTTATGAGGGTACTGGTAAACTGAGAAGCGAAAAGAAACGAAACGAAAACAAAATCCAACGAAATCTGTAAAGTAAGAAAACGAAATCCAACGAAAAGAAACGACGAAATCTGCAAAGTAAGAAAACAAAATATAATGGAAAGAAACAAAATCTATAAAGTAAGAGAACAAGGTTTGTCGAAAATACTATTTTGCCAAAATAATGGAAATACTGAGATGCTGAATAAATGTCCACGAGACATTGATCCGACAAAACAGCAAAATACAAATCCTCATTTATATACATAATGCCCAGCAGTCTTGCCAAAATAAGTTTCATATTGGGTCCTATATCAATAACACCAATAGTTTACAAAAATCAAGTAAGTGGCCATGGTTTCTGGACTAAAATTTTCAAGGTTTTCTCATACACTGTATTTCTCAACAATATGTTTTTAAGATACAGGATTTCAGGTTAGAATTTAAAAACCCAATAATTGGTAGACTGAGCGAGGCGAGAACTTTTTTTGGTATCAAGATTTCATGCAAAAATCGTATTTTTTCTATTTGTAGGGGGGCATATGCCCCAAACCCCCGCCTGACTAGTAATCCATATATCTATTAGGATATTTTGAACCATTCATTTACAAAACAAAAATTCTAACTTTTAGGTGGTAATCAGTTGGATTAGAGTCAAGGCCTCAATGTCTGCCAAATGTC
The DNA here is from genome assembly GCA_002080005.1 of Gigantidas platifrons. NCBI lineage: Eukaryota > Metazoa > Mollusca > Bivalvia > Mytilida > Modiolidae > Gigantidas > Gigantidas platifrons. Next base: position 68,613 of record MJUT01064847.1, read on the forward strand.
AATGAGTACCATTCAAAGTCCATGTTATTTCTAAGGACAATAATTTATGCTTTAAAACAATATAGATACTGATCTATTCTAGGTCTACATGCCATGCCCAGACATTTTCAAATGGGTGTGATTCCTATGGAAAATTGGATTTTAGTGAATTTGCTCTACAAATTTAATATGCTCTTAACTGAGGCAAAAAGGTGAGGGGGGTATTTATTCAAATAAAACAATGTTTATCAATGTTTTGGTGAATTGGTTTAAAAAATCAAAAGTACATATGTACGTTATCTATAAAACTTTCAATTAGTAAATTTAAGATAGTTAAGCCTTGGGACGTCTTGTTTTAAATTTTTGCCTTGGTATTCCTCATACGACATGTATCTGAAACAAAACTTCACCTTTAAGGGACCAGGCAATAGGGACCAGTGCAAAAGGCCATGAGACACAAATATTTTTGCAACATGTTTTCATTGGACTTCAAGTTTTCTTGGCAGAATTTGGTAAAACCTATATTATTTTCATTGAAATTAGGCATGGGACATTTACCTGCAGAATTACCTGAGACTTTTGCAATGTTTTGCTCCAAATGTTTATTACCAGTTTTAAATTGTTACAAATATTATGATTTTATGAAGTTCTATGTTAGTTAAATCCTTTAAATCTATTAAATGTATTAAACTTACCTTTACTCACCTTTATTTGCACCTGTACAGGTAACAGTGATTTGTAGACACAAACAAACACCAAGAATAGAAACAACATATTCCAACAATACTTTTTCATATAACTTTTATTAGTGTCAGATCAATAATAACAAAGATACAACAACTCAAAGTAAGCATACATATTTTATTGAAATATCAAAATATAATTCAGCAATGAGCAATAATACAATACAAATGAATGCAGCAGTCTAAGGGTTAATGTTATATTTATAAAGTTTATAAAATTAATATACTACATATGAAACTGTGTTGATTTAGAAATTTAGTACAGGATTTGCCTTCATGTGACACCTCATACATGAAATATCACCCGACACATATTGTGCAAAGAATGTGAGAGGTACGGAAAGGGACATCTAGAAATACGAAAAATGAAAATAAAAGACACAAAATATTTGATACGGTTTTACATATGAGTTGGGACTATGTAAGTGGTAAAAAAAAAAAAAAAGGAAAATAAAAACAAAAAACAAAACGTAATTTTTTTTATGCGACAGTTGGGTTCTGTATTTAAAAAAAAAACAATGGATAAAATGTAATATATCTGTTATTCTGCTTTCAGATAGGGTACGCCTTAAGGAATATATATCCAAAGCCGGGAATGTCACATTATATACCCTGTCTGATAGCTAAATGCTATAGACTCAAGGTGTACCCATATCGAAGCAATCTTATACAACTTTTACTATGACTTTCTATTTTAGATTGAATGTACCTCCATCACAGCAAGCTAACAAAGCTCTGATAATGAAAGCAACAGCTGAAGCTGAAAAATCTGTTAATTCTACATTACGACATGTTCTTAAGGAGGAAAAACTCTACAGTGCCAGAGGTAAAGACAGTTGTAAAATGTAGACTAGTGAAAACTCTACAGTGCCAGAGGTAAAGACAGTTGTAAAATGTAGACTGTAGTGAAAACTCTTAGAGAGCCAGAGGTAAAGA
>MJUT01064847.1:102037-118763 GCA_002080005.1 Gigantidas platifrons
GATGGTCTCCTGTTTGGAACTTTAGGCATTTTTTAAAGATTTTTTTACTCAAAACAAAAGATATATGTAAATTGTAGGACAAATTTTGATTTCTCAAAAAGTCTGTTATGGAAGAGTCCATTTTCAGAAGGAGTGTTGTCTTCTGCCTTATATATGTAAAAGAATAATTTTACTTTTTATTTATACTATTGCATAAAATGAAGAAACATGAATTAATAACATCCTCTTGGTAAAAAAAGATGGATCCGTTTATTTTAATGTTAATATGGTCTTGTTAATGATCACAACATGTAACTTGTCACCCTTGTGTTTGTTTGATCTGGAAGGAGGAGGAGCTTGTCCATATTAACTTGCTAGCTTCCAGATATGGGTCAGACCTGTGACGTCAAACTCCCGCCAAAATGCCAAAGAAGTGCTGTTTAGGGATGGACAGTGCACAAATAATGCAAAAATAATAGCTTTAAGTGTATAAACACACAAACTGTGTGGTTCCTCTGATCAATTAAAGATGTAAGGTCACTTCTGAGGTGTTCCCAGTGGGATTTGAAGGTCTATTGCATATTGACAGGGGCCAGAAGTGGGATATATAGTTTTGTGGCAATTTTGCATGTTTAATTTACATGAAAATTATGAACTTAAATGAAAATTAGCACCTTTAAGGGTGCCCCTAAGGATTTGAATTTGATATATAAGTGTTGAGAGGGATATCTTCTACAAAGCTGTGTCCCAGTTTTTGGATAATTTGTTTCTTAAGAAATTTATGGTTCTTGAAAGAACAAAGGGGAAACAAGATGTTGGCATCCAACAGATGAAATAGTTTATTTAAGGATTGGAGGCATATATAAAAAATCTGAGACACGGTTTTGTAGCTCGTGCATGGTTAATTAAAGGGCTGAAAACAAAATTTAAGTGGGTGTTGACATGAATGTGCTATTTTTATCCAAGCTGATACAGTGCATTTTTTGTATTTTATTAGCCATAACTTTTTTATTATTAACTGCATATTATATAAATTAATTAAGATAGATAAAGTCACATTTTAGCTACAAGATGAATCTTGAATTTTTAAAATCCATCAAGTATTTGCTGAGATATGAACCTTCAAAGACTCTTGATTGGAGTGAAAAAAATCAGACTGTTGTGCTACCTTAATTCAATTCATTATAACTTTTTATTCATAAATAACTTATTATTTTTAAAAAAGCACCTTTATTAACATTAATATACCCAATTAGAAATGTGAATATTTGGAATTTCCTGTCGTAGTGTAAGCGGCCATGACACCTATTCATGTGACGTCACAGGTCCGGATCATGTTAGTTGAATAAATAACATGTATCTGACTCTTCTACGGCAGGACTTAGTTTAACATTGGACCCTATGGGAAAAATGTTTCAAAAAGCTTTTCTCTGAAACCACTTGTACAATTGAAACCAAACTGCCCAGGAATGATCATTACAAGGTCCTCTACAAATTTTATGTTTTTTATGCCGATCGGAAATCCAAGATGGCTGCCACCACAGGTCATAGTATTAACACAGGACCATATGGGGAAAATACAGAAATACGTTCTTCTCTAGCTGAAGCTATTGCACTGATTGAACCGGTACCTAAACTGTGCATCAATCATTGGAAGGTCCTTTACAAACTTTGTGTTTTTTATGTTGATAGAAATTCCACGATGACTACCACTGCATGACATAGTTTTTATCCCCATGCGATAGCAGTGAGGGGATATAGTAATAGCGGCCGTCTGTCTGTCTGTCTGTCCATCCATCACACTTTCTTGTTTACGCGATAACTTGAGTAAACATGAATAGATTTGAATAATTCTTTGCATGTGGCTTGTAATTACCATTATCTTGGATATGTTCTAACATGGAAATATTTGAAGCAAGGGTATTGGGGTAAATTCTTAGTTTTTGGTTGAAAAATCAACAATTTTGAGAATTGTGTCTTGTTTACACGATAACTTTAGTAAACATGGATAGATTTGAATAATATTTTGCAAGTGGCTTGTAATTATCATTATCTTGGATGGGTTCTAACATGGAAATATTTGAAGCAAGGGTTTTGGGGGAAAATGTTAGTTTTTGGTTGAAAAATCACCCATTTTGAGAATTGTGTCTTGTTTACATGATAACTTTAGTAAACATGGATAGATTTGAATAATCTTTGCATGTGGCTTGTAAGTATGTTATACATTAAGACTGCAAGGCTGCTTTCTATAAATATATAAAACTAAATATTATGCAAATGCGAGGGGATACGTCACGCATTCATGCGCTAGGCGGTTCTTTTATTACATAGGACCAATTGGTTCTTTTTATAACCAGGTGAAGGATGCAGGCTCTTGAGAGCCTCTGGTCTTGTTTACTTTTAAGTCGGATTTGTTTGCATTTTTGTCTGTTGAATTTCTTTGAAATATTACTGTCTGGAATGTGGCAACATATTGTTGTAGCTTTTACTGTTGCAGAGATATGAGAGGACTAAAATTCTATTTTAATGGATTATGGGGTTAAGGTTTAGGATTATGGTATTTAACGCTACTTTCATCAATATTTCTCTTTTATTGGTGGAGGAAACTTGAGTACCCGCAGAAAACCATCAACCTTCTGCAAGCATAGTTGCCAACCTCCAGCAATGAGAAATCATGTCACAACATGACATGAGATGCCAAAAAGCGTGTAAAAATGTTTGACAAGCTTTTTTTTTATCTGTAATCATACAATTTGATGATTTTGTGTTGTCTTAATGCCATTACCCACATATCCTTTGTTTTTTCACCAATTAAAGTCCTTCAAATAAAACGCATTATTACTGTAAACTTTTATTATACTGTACAGTTGCCTTTTTGGCTCATTGCAATACCTCAGCACTTGGTGCATATTCATAACAATGGTGATTTTGATTAAATTTGCATGATAGCAATGAGCAGTGTATCATTCTTCAACTCAGATCTAAATTCAGTATGAATTGAGAATGCTCTTTCACAATCAGCATTACTGTTAGGTAGGACTAAAAGGGCTTTAGCCAGTTTTGACAATACATTGAATCGTTTTCTGTCATTAAAAATGTCCTCTACAGTTGACATTTCTTCCCAGAACTTTTCAATATCAGTGTCTTTCTGACAGACTGGCAGTTCATCCAAAGGAGTAAGTTGATATTCAGAGAACTGGTCCAACAGAACTTGTACACTGTCTCCCTCAATGGTATTTGGTAACCTCTCACTCTCATCTAGTTTTTGCACTGAAATCAAATGAAGGGGATTAGGATGCATATTTTGTCTAAAATAATATTATATTACACTCCAAACTGTTTATCATGTTTATAGTGAATGCCTGTTGTAAAGTTTTTCCTGTTTGTATGTTATGGATGTCTGTAACTGCTTCTTATTATAACTACACAGAAGTATTAACTCAGGCAACAAGGTCTGAACTATACTATCTATGAATACTTACCAGAATCAGATGTAACCCTATATGTGAAATGAATAAAATATTTTTTTGTGAAAATTTAGACTGAAAGAACAGGTGACAGATACAGGCTTACATGTATGTTTAATATAGGATTTCATAAGAAAAGTTTTAGTAATCCTCTTCATGGATGGTCCTCAAAAAGATATGTGTTATTTTATGTCAATCAGAAATCCAAAATGGTGCCACCACAAGTTGAACATAGGATTCTATGAGAAAATTAATCAAAAGAAAAACCTTTTTATCTTAAACTACAAAATCTATTAAATCCAAATTTGGTTCAACTTTATATCCAATTGTTTGTAGGAGGGAGCATGTCTTATTTACGTTATTTGTTTTTTTTGTCTTGTGTACCCAGTGTTGCCAGTTTCTCTGGCTTGTCCTTCTTGATTGCCTCTTCTGTATTCTCTTAACGTTTATTTAAACTGTGTGTGAAAGATCATTGGATGGTTCTTACAAAGCTCTTGTTTTATGTGGAACGGATGTATAAAATGGTTGCCTCTGAACATCCAACTCAAGGATAATTTTACTTAATATCTTCTTTGAAACCACTTAATCATTGGGAAAGCTTCTAACTTGGCTAGAATTTTCCTTATATGGTCATCTACAAATTTTATGTTTTATTGTGTTGATCAAAGACCAAGAAGAGTTTTTACAGACCCCAAAGGGACAATTATCATCTTGTTTGAGACCACAAACTGGATGAAGCCATCTGTATGTAAATGATTATTAGATAAGTAACAGATAATTTATAGCCATGTATATCATACAAGCTCAGGTTATAATCAACTTCCTTATTGTTTTACTTTCAGAATGTTTCCAGGTTGTAAGTTTGGTGACAAATGCCTTTATATTCATCCCAACTGTAAGTTTGATGCTAAATGTACTAAGAAAGACTGTCCGTTTACTCATGCCAGTAAGAGAGGAACTGGCCCAACTGTCATTAAACAGTGTAAGTAAATACATTTGGAGAACCATTAAGGCCACAGTTTAACACTAATGGCCAGTCATCTCATCATTTGGAGAACCATTAAGGCCACAGTTTAACACTAATGGCCAGTCATTATTCTACTTCTACCAAATACTCACCACCTTCAATAACTTAAAGCTTATGTTAAAGAGATTGTGCATGAAAACTGAAAAAGGTCAACACTATTTACAGGTTTCATAAATTTGTATTTGATAGAGGTGAAAGCAGCCTTGAATGTTTCAACCAAACAACTCAAAATTATGGGCTGTGACAACATGTCTTCTTTAATTGAGTGCTTTATGGATGCAAATGGATACAAAAAAGAATAGCAAAGTATGCATAATATTGATTGATTGATGAGATGTTTACTTTACACTACTGTCAGAAAACTCTATGGTTGATTGATTTGATCTTTGGTGTTTATCGCCACTTTCAGCAATATTTCAGCTATATCATGGCGACCAGTTTTAATGGTGGAAGAAGCCGGAGTGCCTGGAGAGAACCACCGACCATGAGCAAGTAACTGGTAAACTTTATCACTTGCAGCTGTGAATCGAGTGTACCCTTTTTATATCCCCACTCGATGAGAGTAGGGGGTATATAGGGATCCTCATGTCCGTTCGTCCGTCCGTCACACTTTTGGTTTCTGGATAATAATTAGAGTACCGCTCAACTAAATCTTTTCAAACTTGAATACAATGCTGTGCACCATTAAATACAGATTAAGTTCGATTACAGTGTATTTCACATTTACCATACCTGAGTTATGGCCCTTTTTCTCTTAGAAAATAGGGACTTTTTAGGTTTCCGGATGTTATTTACAGTATGGCACAACCAAATCTTTTCAAACTTTAACACAATGCTGTGGACCATTAAATACAGGTTAAGTTGGATTACGGTATATTTCACATTTACCGTTGCTGAGTTGTGGCCCTTTTTCTCTTAGAAAATAGGGACTTTTTAGGTTTCTGGATGATATTTAAAGTATGGTTCAACCAAATCTTTTCAAACTTTAACACAAGACTGTATACCATAAAATGCAGGTTAATTTTGATTATGGTGTATTTTACATTTACCGTTCATAAGTTATGGCCCTTTTTCTCTTAGAAAATAGGGACTTTCTATGTTTCCGATGATATTTAAGGTACGAATCAACCAAATATTTTCAAACTTTAACACAATGCGATGTACCATAAAATACAGATTAAATTCGATTATGGTGAAATTGACATTTACCGTTCATGAATTATGGCCCTTTTTCTCTTAGAAAATATAGAGACTTTAAAGGTTTTTGGATGAAAATTTGGAATGCAGGGGTATCTGTGATCACCAGATCAACTTTCTCTAGTTTGTAATTTACAAAGCCGGGCACAAACCCAAGCCGTATTTGTGATAGGCTTGTATGAGTTGTACAACTACCTAACTGAGATTGAGCCACCCGGGCCCTTGAAAATTATATGGAGATGAGTAGATCAAGTTATTGACAGAAATATAAAATATGATATAGTATAGGGATTTGTAAATATTCAGTCGCCAAATAAACAGCAACGATTTTTTTCAGTCACGATATTTTATATTCATAGTGATCAAAATGCTAAAACTTTGTTTATTAATTCAGTTTGAGAAAACGGAAGGGAACGATAATAATATTTTAAACATTCTTAGCTTATCTATAAAAAAATAGATTATGAAATATCTTAGAGTTTTCAAGGGAAAACTTGTATGCACCTTGAAATAAGTGTTAGACATGCCTTGTTGTTTTTGCACCTTGAAATAAGTGTTAGACACGCCTTGTTGTTTTTGGTTGTTGTAATTTTTAACACTTGGCTTCGATTCTGTTCTGTCAAATGTCAATTTTCTGGATAACAAATATTTTTTTCATTACATTTATGTAAATTGTTTCGAGAAGTCAATGTCCTCACAGAAAAGTACAATACATCCTAATTAATTATACACAAAGCCATATAAAAAATGTCAGAACCCCCCCACTGTGAATATTTCCTGTAATATATATTGTACAGGTAAATAATATTAGTTCGCACACTTTTTAAATAATATAATTTGACCATTGAAAATGACAACAAAGGTGTTTATAACATTAAATGATTTTGGCTATCCTGTTAAATAAGAACTACATTTTTGCACAGAAGCAAAATCTTTTAACAAAAACCGGACAATCAACCAACAAAAAAGTATGAAAACGATAAACAATGAATAGGCAACATTAGACATCCTGATTTTGACTATCCTGTCTTGGCCGGGAATGTCTAAACACGGCTAAGACAATCTTAATGCACTAAGACTCTAAAAACTGTTGCTAAGGACACGAAGGAGATGTTTTACTTAGCAGCAAGTACACTGCATTGCATAAAAATGTAGAAAATAAACTTTATTTTTACATTTTCATAGTGATACTATATGAACAGTTTTTGATTAATTAATAATTTTGTCTTTTATCCTTGGCACGCATCGTTAGTCCAGATGAACTCAAGCGTGACACCTGAATATTCTAGACAAATACTTTATTAAAGTCTCACCTCTTGATTTACAACATATTATTACAAATAAAAGACAAGTATAGGTAAAATATGCAAAAGCCACTCTAACAAGAGTTACGAAAGAAGAAAAAAAAACAATAATATGTAAAATTATCAATATACAATTTTTTTTTTCCCATTATAATCTCGTAGCAGAATTTGGAAGATTGATTGATTGATTGGTGTTTAACGTCCAGCGAGCAATTTTTCAGCTATATTCAGGACGAGAACATTTGAAAATTTAAACGCCACGTGACTCGAAACAAGGAAAGGTGATGGGTAGGGACGGATAATTTAGCCAGTGCAACAGGTCTCTTATGGACCACTCATCATGAGCATAATGCTCATAGTGAGCTGTTACACTGGGTTCTTTAACGTGCGAAGAGGGTGGCAATCTCTCAACACGGGACCTCGGTTTTATTTACGTCTCATCCGAAGGACGGGTTGGCTGTGAATTTCTACATCCCGCACAACCGACGGATGCTCCTTCAAGCCGAAGAAGCTCTCGGTCCCATTTCTATACCCCTAGGTTCCCGCGGGGATGACCCCTTTTAGAGGACTAGTGCCTCTAGGACGGAGAAACCTGGTGCCTATTGGAAGAATAATAATACATATTCTCATTTAGTAAATAAATAATAAAATATAAATTGATTGGCATCTGGCAAGTGGGTAAAATTATTATTATACAAACAAACAGGACACAATCTTCATATGCTGGAAATGTTTTTAGTGGGGTTCGTGTTACTCGATCTTTAGTTTTATGTGTATGTTTTGCAGGGCTCACCATACCAGGCGAAGTAGGCAATTTTTTCGCCTTGATTTCAATGAAATCGCCCAATCATGCTTTTTCTTCAATATTCATGTAAAAGGAACTCCCATGTTCCTGAAGTTTAACCCATACAGGGTTTGATGTTCAATATTTTATTCCAAACTCGTTAATTGCATTCTTTTTAAGATCATTATGCAGCATGTTTGTTTTGTGAATGGTAGGGGGACATGCGGTAGTGGGGAAAGAAACGTTAAAATTTTGATAGCTTTTCGGAAATCTCCCAGATTTTCCCTCACGTTGCCTTTAAGTCAACTGAGAGAGAAGTTAAGTCGCCCTGTTTTTACTGTGTGTGTTGAGCCCTGGTTTTGTGGATAGTTGTTTTTCCTTTCGGCCATTGTGTTGTCTGTCCTTCAATTTACAGATTCTGATTACCCCTTTGGTATCTTCACACTCTTCTTCCATTTTCATAATAAATCATGTGTATCATATACTTGACAGTATTCTAAGGTAGACTTTAATAAATCATGTGTATCATATACTTGACAGTATTCTAAGGTAGACTTTAATAAATCATGTGTATCATATACTTTACAGGTTATAATATTAATTTCTGTTTTAGAGAAATCATGGTCAAATTTTATCTCTGACATTAGGCAAATATGTAAAAATAATCTATATGACAATATTTCTACAGATATTCCAATGCCTGTCCCTCCAGCACCCTCATATCATCACAGACCTCCAACCAAAACTGTTTGTAGATTTGCAGAAAAATGTCACAACGTGTATTGCCAGTATCAACACCCTGCAGTAAGTAAGCTAATAAATGTTTTAAATGTTTGCTCTACAAGATACAAGATTTAATAGGTTTTCATGGCTCTGATGACACAGTATCAAAATCAGCAACAACAAAAAAGCATAAGTTGATCATTAGACCAAGATAATAGAAAGAATACAGTTTGGACATTTCTTCTATTAATAATTAAGTTATAACTTGTTTTAGCACAGTTTTTGTGCTCCAATCTTTTGTCGTTTTTAGCTCACCTGACCCAAAGGGTCATGTGAGCTATTGTCACCACTGAACGTCCGTCATCTGTCGTCCGTCCGTTAACTTTTCACATTTTAATCAACTTCTCTGAAGCCACTGGGCCAATTTGAACCAAACTTTGGTGGAATGTTCCTTGGATGGCCCCCTTCCAAAATTGTGTCCAGTGATCCTGACTTCCAACCAAGATGGTCGCCAAGCTAAAAATAGAAAAAAGGGGGATGAAATTTTAATTGTCCATTGCTGCTTTAGTATAAGTCAAAATGAGCTCAAATTTTAACTGCAGCTACATGTCAAGGAGTAGTTTAAAGGCATACAGTAGCTCAAATTGATTTTTTTTTATATTAAAAGTTGGCAATATTCAATGTTTTATACTAATAAAATGTTCTGAATAAGAAGCCAGGTTTAAAAAATATGTTATAATGTCGTAATTAATGAAGAGAATTTGAGTGTCTGTTGATGAAATCGCCATTAACACACCTAATTATAAGCCGGCTTCTTTTCCAAAGTTTACCGGACACTGATAACTGCTATAAATAACCAGAAAACGTAGTTAGAATTAATATAATTTAAGAAATATATCTATGAAATTGGATCCCGGGGTAATCAGTTGATATTATATAATAGTATTAAGACTGACGCTTAAAATCGTAAATATGTGATGAAATCAATAAAAACAAACCCAAACATATTGTATGACATGTGCTTTTTCTTCAGCCAACAATTTCGCACATGCGCAGATGCTTTACTGAATGAGGTCACTGTGTAGGTCATCAATGGTCATATGATTATATTCATGAATGTATGAATATTGATCAATATTGTGCCGGGTAAACATTGGAGTCTTGACTGGATGAAAGAAAATCAAACAGCGACGTATTTCCTTCATTCTAGGCTATTTACGTATGATATTGTGAAAAATTTCAACTGCAATTAGTATAAAACATCAAATATTGGCAACTTTTAATATAAAAAAAAAGGAATTCCGACAGTTTGCATGCCTTTAACATATATTCCGGGTTTTTCTGTGAAATTTTTCTTTGAGCCGATTTATACCGATTATGCAAATTAGGCATATTTTGATAAAAGATCACATTTAAATCTTCTCCTCTGAAACCGCTGAACCAAATTAAACCAAGCCTGGCAGGGATGGTCCCTGGGTGGGTCCCTTTCAAAATTGTGTTTGACAGCCCCGCCCTCGATTCAAGATGGCTGCTGTTGCTAAAAATAGAAATTTCTTCAATTGTCCATGGCTGCTTTAGTACAAGTCAAAATGAGCTCAAATTTTAACTGCAGCTACATGGCAAGGAGTAGTTTAACATATATTCCGTTTTTAGCTCACCTGACCCAAAGGGTCATGTGAGCTATTATCACCACTGAGCGTCCGTCGTCTGTCGTTCGTCCGTCCGTTAACTTTTCACATTTTAATCAACTCCTCTGAAGCCACTGGGCCAATTTGACCCAAACTTTAGTGTAATGGTCCTTTGGTGGTCCCCTTTCAGAATTGTATCTGATGATCCCGGCCACCAACCAAGATGGCCACTGTTACTAAAGATAGAAAATTCAGCAAAAAATGAATTAAAAAATCTTCTCCTCTGTAACTGCTTGGCCAATCTCGACCAAACCTTGGTGGAATGGTCCTTATGTGGTCCGCTTTCAGAATTGTGTCCGACGACATTGGCCCCCAACCAAGATGGCCACTGTTACTAAAAACATAACTGAATGCAAACATAGGCTTGTAACATATCATAAGACTCAAAATGAAAAATGCTGTTGAGATGTGATGTCATTTGTTCATTATAGGATTCAGGTAGTGATATTTTCCCCAAAATGACTACTGTTACTAAAAATAGAACTTAATGTAAACATACCGTTAGGCTTGTGACATATCATAAGACTTGAAATGGAGAGTTCTGTTGAGGCATGATTATCAGTTGTTCATTATAGCATTTGGGTAGCAATATTTGCCCCAAAAGAACTAACTAAGGAGAGTCCTTGCATGGCCCCTTTTCAAAATTGTGTTCAGCACCGTGCCCTCCATCCAAGAGGGGTGCTGCAATTGCCAAACTTAACTGTACTTAATTTACTTACAAATCTTTTTCACATGTTTTAATGAGAGCAGCGTTGAGCCAGGTGAGTGATTACAGGCTCCTGGGAGCCTCTAGTTTATATTTTATATAATATGGTGTGTTTTTTGTATTTTTTGGCATTGTTCCTTCTTATTGGTTATGAAAAGAAAGTTTAAACAGTGATGATAAAAAATTCCACCAATATCTTTCTCTTGGACATGATTCTGCAATTAGACAGAAATTGATATATTCTCTCATTATAAAGTTCAAATACAAAAAAACTACAGGTATTTTGTAAAAAGTCAGGAGCTTTTGACCAGATGCTGCCAGTCTTCTTCAACAGTACTTTTTTGGAATTATATATATATATATATAATCCTTTGAACCAGACCTATTTTGAAACCACTTGGAACAAGTTGAGTGTGAACCTATGGTTTCTGTATACTTAAGGTATAAATAAGTTCAGGATTTTGTCAGAACCCTACTATTGTAATTTGTATAAAACTGATTATATTATTGTAAAAAAAGAGGAGACATGTAAAAAGGTCAATATTTATGTACAGTAGAACCTGCTTAATCCGACCCCTGAGTACTCCGACATCCTGCTTTATCCGATGGATTTTTGCAGTCCTGATTTTCTCCCGTTGACATACATGCAAAATATACTTGTGTATTCCGTCACCTTCCTACTCCGTGATCCGACACTAATTGACTGTCCCAATTGACTAATTACTGTATAAACAACACCCCTTTATCCGACACTTGCAATCTAATTAAAATGGAATTGCTATAAAAACAATCATCTATTAATTTATTACCTATATGATCGGTGTCAAAAGATTAATCTCTTGCTACACGCTTCAATACACATAACTGGTAAGTTATATTTAAAGAGGCGTCTTAAGGTTAAATTAAGTGCCTTAGGATAAATTGATTATTATTGAAAAAAAGCTCAATTTAAACTTTATATGTACTAAGCTAATCACAATCGAATGTAAAAGTTTATTAATAAAAAGAAAGTTATGGCGTCAACACCGAAAAAATGACATTTGGATCATCTTGCAGATATGCCTTCACCTAAACGGGCGAGGAAAGAGTTAACACTAGACCAGAAACTGAAACTTATAGCAGATAGTGAGAGAATTCCAAAATTCTCACAGAAAGAACTTTCTGAGAAATATGGAATCGGACGAACAACTGTATCAGACGTTTTACGCAGGAAAGCATTCTATCGCGAACAATATGAAGCCAATACATCGACGAATAAGATACGTTTCGTAGAGAATTCTAGATATGAAGAGTTGAATAAAATATTATTCAAATGGTTTAATCAGGCACGATCCAGAAACATTCCAATTAATGGACCAATTTTACAAGAAAAGGCATCCTACTTCGCATCAGAGTTAGGGCTCAAAGATTTTAAAGCTTCTAACGGTTGGTTGGATAGCTGGAAGAAAAGATTTTCAGTTGCTCAGTTCAAGGTTTGTGAGGAAAGCGGCGATGTAGATATGGATACTGTAAGTGACTTTAAAGCTAGACTTGATCAAATTACGGATGGTTATGATGAAAAAAACATCTTTAATTGTGATGAAACGGGACTGTTATTTCGTGCTTTTTTAGCCTGGAAAAAATCAGAGTGTAAAGGAGGTAAAATGGCTAAGGAACGTTTGACTGTGATGTTATGTTGCAGTATGTCGGGTGAAAAATTGAAACCAATGGTTATTGGAAAGGCAAGAAAACCGAGATGTTTTAAGAACATTGACATCGAAAAACTTCCTGTTGTATGGCGTTCGAATAAAAAAAGCTGGATGACGGAATGCACTTTTCTTGATTGGGTTAAAGGTGTGAACAGAAAAATGAAACATGAAAAAAGGAAAATTCTACTGTTCTTAGATAATGCAACTTTGCATTCAAAAGACATTCCTTTCAGCAACGTAACACTTTAATTTGTTCCGGCAAACTGCACATCTAAATTACAGCCTCTGGATTTAGGAATAATAAGAGCATTTAAGGCCTGCTACCACAAACTAATGATGAGCCACTTGATTTCAAACATTGAACAGTGGGAAAATGTAACGGAGCTGACAAAGAAAATCTCAGTTCTTCAGGCAGTGAATTGGATAAGTCAGTCTTGGAAAGAAACTCAAAATTCGACAATTATGAAATGCTTTATTGATGCTGGGTTACCAGTAGTGGACCCCAATGATGTCAGTACCCAGGATGATGACCTCGAAGATGACCTACCACTGAAAGAACTGCACAAGCGTATTGCGGTTGGAGATTTTGACGATGTGACCGAAATTGAAAATGAATGTCCGATCGAAGAAAGTTATGACAGTGATTAGGAAGAAAAACTCTTGTCCGAATTTAAAACTGTTAATTCCAAAAATTCGGAAAAGGACTCTGACTCTGACGAAGACACTGAAACAGACATTCCTTCCGAAAGCAGTACTACACACTCACACACGAGACTCTTTTGTGTATCTTTCAGCAGGCGAGAAAGTTTGCGATCTAAAAGGATGACGAATATCTTTTACTGATTGAACATTTGATAACGATGACGGAGAGAAAAATAGTTCAAAATAAACTTACTCGTAAACGTCACCAATCAAATTTGGAGAGCTACTTTGACAACTCCTGTAATGTTGATATGGATTAAATGACACACTAAAGTTTGTAAACACTATTTTATTGTAAATATTATCTGCCTTTTATTTAATATATTATAAAATAAAATGTAACAAATATATGTTTCTCTCTAAAATAACAAGTACAAATGAGGGTAATAACAAAGCTACCAAAAAATATAGGAATGACACGTTGATCATAAAACTTGAGTACTCGGTCACACTGTCTAATCCGACATTTTTTTCTGGTCCCGAAAGGGAGTCGGATTACACAGGTTCCACTGTATATCCTTTTTAAATTATTTTTTTTTCCAGAACTGTAGATATGGAGCTAATTGTATTAATAGAGCATCTTGTCCATTTTCACATCCTCAAAGTCAGACAAAAGATAAATATTCATGGACAGCAAATACAAGTTTAGACCATAGGTAAATACCAGTAATTAGAAGACATATATAATGGGATATAGTTGGTCAACAGTAACAATAAGAGAAGTCCTACATTATATTCTGGCTTATGTTCAGGAATTACATGTATATTTATAACATATACACTGTACAGTATGTAATATTTGCAAGCATTTTATATTCATTATGCTTCACCATAGCAGGTAAACATCCCTGTCTCGTTTATATTTAGGGAATAACTATTTTGTATTTGAAGAGTTACAGGCGTCAACTGGGGATTTGACATTCGAAAATGCAGTTTTACATGGCGATGCATAGAATGTAAATGCCTGATAATATATTGCAACAGGTACACTTCAATTTCGGAAAAAATCTAACAAGAACTTATTTCAAAGGTAGGGGATGTCTTTATTTTCTATCATATTGTGGTAATTGACATGTTGGATTTCAAGAATTCATTCACACTAGAATCCTTATTTACGAAAGATTAGTTGTGGAGTTGACAGCAAAAATTAGCCAATGAAAAAACGTGTTATGTAATAATTTCAATAGAGTCATAATTAATATGGTCTAACCAACATCAACATTTATATTCAAATTCAAATACTTTATTGCCATTATACAGTTACTGCATGTGACAAAAATAAACAGAATACAAACAATACAAACATGGTAATAAAGACAAAATCATTTTCAAATAAACATTTCAAGAGTTCCCTGTCCTCAGTTCTGTAGACCGTTTTAAAAAGGAACCAAGCTTATTTACCTGAGTAGGTGTTTTAGGATTGAGGATATAAGAAACTTTATCTAAATCTGATAAACAATTAGAATGTTCATTGTCATTTTTTTTTAAATCCAAATAATCTTTTCTTGTGGCATTGTTATTTTCGCAATATAAAATGAAGTGATTTTCTTACATTTTTTAAAAAGTCTTTCTTCTCTAGGGATTTTTAAGTATCTTCCTTTTTCTATAAGCAAATTATGATCACTTATTCTATATTTTGTTATTAGTTTTCTATATTCTAATTTTGGACAGGATTAATAGTTTTCTTCTGAGATGTTACTGGAATGTTTTAGAGTTTTATAAATTTTGAGTTTACTGTTATCATCAATGTCTGTTATTTTCTTCTTGAATTAATTTTCATAGAAAGATTTAATTTCTGATTTTGTTTTGTCTCTTGTAGATTTTGTTATTTTTTTCAAAGGGTATTCCTTAATTTTTTTCAAATCTAAATTTAAATCTTCCATCAGATCTTTAATATATGTAAACTATGAGTAAATGCCCTTATCATCTAAATTTTTAGTAAGTAAAAATGATTCTTTTAACAGAGGATTTATTTCCTTAGAATTTAATCTGATAAAATACAGTATAGAATAAAATTTAGTATAAAGTTCCAGTGGGAGTCTTCCTAAATCTACTCTTACTCCAAGATTAGATGAGCTATTTCTAACACCAAGTAAATATTTACAGTATTGCAAATGCAACTTTTCTATAGGGGTTTTATCAATAAAATGAAAAATATCTAACAGTTTACCAGAGATTTTTTATCTCTTCTTAGCTCTATAATATGTGATATAGGTATCCAAAAATGTCACTTCTGAATTATATAATGCAATAGGTTTCACTAATGAATCGAAAAGGTTATTTGCTACTTTTACTGGTAAATTTAATAGTGAACTAGTATATGATTTCATTGCAGAAAGAACTTTTTTAGCCCTTTTTGTTAAGTCAATGGTGCTACTGCAAAAACTTCCTTTATTTTTAAACAAGATCCAGAGAAATTTATACTCGGTTGTTCCTAAGATAGGCATACCTTTGTAGGTTGCAAATAAAGAAATGTCTTTTGTACAATTTTGTTTAATGACCATGGTTTTCGTTTTCCTTACATTTAAACCAAGTTGCCAATTATCACAGAAATCACTTTAAACATTCAAATTATTTTGTGGACCCTCCTTTGATTTGGATATCATCATAAGATCATCTGCAAAATGAAGGGAATTGAATTTTGAAGAGACCAACGTTACTGGATCAGATATATTATTTTCTAACTCTTAAACAATGTCATCTATAAAGATATTAAACAATGTGGGCTCAAAGAATCCCCCTGCTTAACCCCTCTAGAGATGCTTAAGTATTCTGAGAATACATTATCATATTTAATATTGAAGATTCTGTTTTTTCATATTGCTCTTTTACAATATTAAAGAAATGTTTTCCAACAACTGTCTTTATTAATTTGTACATAAGACCTTCTCTCCACACTGAGTCGAAGGCTTTTCTAAGGTCCACAAAACATACATAAAGTTTCTTTTTATCTTTATGTATATATTTATTTATAGCTGATTTTAGAATAAAAACACTATCTGATGTTCGATGGTTTTCTCTGAAGCCAAATTGATTTTTACTTTAATGGGTATTTACTATGTAATTTAGTCTGTTATTTAAAATACCATTAAATAATTTAGAAAGACTATTGCTTAAAGAAATACCTCTATAATTATTAGGATATTTTTTTTCTCCTGACTTATGAATTGCTACTTTATATATAAAGGACCTTTTCCATGCAGTAGGATATTTTCCTGATTTTAAAATCAGGTTAAAGATTTTTAGAAATGATTTACATAACACTGGATATGAATATTTAATTACTTCATTTAAAATCCCATCTGGCCCTGCAGCTTTTCCTGTTTTAAGTTTAGATATAGCCAATTTTAATTCTTTGTAAGTAATAGGTTTATCAGTTTCAACATTATATTCCAACTTTTCTTCCATTTCCAGAAGAAGTTTTTGAATATTTGATTGGAAAGCTTGGTTATATATATTTG
>MJUT01064847.1:127948-144949 GCA_002080005.1 Gigantidas platifrons
GGAACGTCTTCGTTTATCACACGTGCAAAACGGTACGGATAACGTACAAATATGTGATAAAAGAAAATATAATACATGTTAAAACTTACTAAAATCATAAATTCTTAAATATGTGCTGATTTCTAATCTTGATAGCCCATAAAAGCCACATTGTGCATATTTCCAATGGGGACCGTTTATTTAAAATTCTTAAAAATGATATAATATACTAATGTGTATTTTCTTTATTGCTTTATATAATTATGACAAAATTAAATTTTGATGGAAGGAGGAATCTGGGATGATGGTGTCTATGCTTTCTCTTCTTCGGAAAAGCCGTTTATATGTTTTGCTCCCCGGCGGGGTCCTGAATTCCAGCTGGTTATTTTTAAATTGATAAATTCCTAATCCCTCGTAATGAAAAGCGTAAACCCGGGTGTCCCGAAAATGCCATACCGACTCTCTGGATCATAAAAGGTGTTGTCTCGTTGACTCCGAAAAGAAAATACACATGCATGCAAGCAATGCCGTAACGTCAGGGCCGATAACTCTTGACTTAACGTCATTTAGTATCCTCTCACCTTAATTGAAGCATTGAAGTGATAATCATATTAATTAAATATTATATACCGGTAATGATAAATTTCAAAGCGCTTGATGTCGTGACACCTTCAGTGCAGCGAAAACTCCAAAGGCTTGAAACAGCCCGCTGTGTACATCGAAATCACTCTTATTCTTTTTTTTAAACAATATTCATTTAAACGTTGAACGCACTATTTAGAATAGCATTTCAACATTTTGTCAGGTTACTGATCTGCTTTTACAACAGAATTATGAAAGGTATTTTTTTTGTTAGTGTTCAATTTCGTGGTATTTATGGGTTTCTATGTAAGTTTGTTTTGTTGACAGCTTTGTAATTTCTAAACACACTATTGTGTATTTGTTATTTGTATGGACATGATGCAATTAAATCTTTTTTCTCAACGTTTCCTGGCAATTATTGAATGTATACTTAGTAAAATTCAGATAATAACACCTCATCAGAGAAAATTTTGATTTTTGTTTTTCAAAACAAAAACATATCAATATTTACGAACATGTTAGAAATACGCACACAATATATACATATTGTAAATGAGTGACAACAATAGTTTGCATCCAAATTTGTCAAGCTTATCTGACAGTTGCCTATCGTACTTAATTCCTTACTTCCTTTAAGTCGAATATCAGATAACTCAATATTTTGAACTGAGAGATAACGAGATTCAACTGTATATTATGATGATATAATGTTTTTTCTTATATTTCAATTTTTGACATCTTTTCAGATGGATTAATAAATATTTATAAAGAGTCAAGTTTATATAATGATAGGGTCTTAGCCATGAGGGATTACAATTTTTAATATGCCACCATATGCCACCATAGATACATAATATTTGGAGTCTACAAAATTCTGCTCATGAAAATACCCTTTGACTGATTATCAAGAAACAAAACTCATTTCTACTTTTAACTACTTATTTTGCTGTGACTTTTGTTAATATTCTTTTTTCTTTATTTGTATTTCAGTTAAACAATTTTTCACTTAATTTTGACTGTCTTTGTCAGCTAGGGAAAATTTGTTGAGAAATATTTCATAGCTTAATTATTTGTTGATATGCATGCGTTTTTTCCAACAGTTATTATCTAACTATAAGACTACAACACATTTGTATTCCTATTATGATATGTTAATCATCATTGTTGTTTATAACTCACTTATAATATAATTTAAGTTGAGTATGCATGTAAGATGATGAAGATCAGCAATTCGTAATTATCCAATTCAGTAAGTGTCTGTTAAGGAAAGGTTTAAAGAATTTGATGACAGGGCCATACCATATGAGAGCCAAATATTGAATAGGTACAAGTTAGGGAAGACACAAATACTAAGTACTGAAAAAACACATTTTATTAAAATCATACTAAGCTAGTTATATACAACATGGCAACTGGGGACTTTTACAACTGCATAGTAAAGATAAATGAAAACAAAGAATCATCTCCATACAAAGGGAGACTACTCAATTAATTCTTGAAAACTTGGGAATGAGAGAAAAAAATCTTTCAAATTTACAAAATTTTGTATCGAAATAGCCAAACCATTAATTGATGGATAAATTAATAATTTAAGTATAGTATAAAAGAAAAACAGAAATATAATTGACCATATGTCAGAATGGTATCAAAGAAAAGCAAATTAGACCATACATAAGCATGGTATCAAAAATAAACTATACGTAAGCATGGTGTTAAATGACAGACAAATTCAACCATACGTCAGCATGGTGTCAAATGAAATATAAAGGCACAATTAACCATACGTCAGCATGGTGTCAAAAAGAGGCAAATTAAACCATATGTCAGCATGGTGTCAAAAAGTGGCAAAATAAACCATACGTCAGCATGGTGTAAAAAATGGAAAAATTAAACCATACGTCAGTCAGCATGGTGTCAAAAAGGGGCAAATTAAACCATACATCAGCATGGTGTCAAAAAGGGGCAAATTAAACCATACGTCAGCATGGTGTCAAAAAGTGGAAATTCAAACCATACTTCAGCATGAAGTCAATTGAAGGCTAAATAAACCATGCGTAAGCATGGTGTCAAAACCTGAAAATTAAACCATACGTTAGTATGGCATAAAAATAAAGTAAACTAAGCTATACACAAACACAAAATCTCAAAAAAAGAAAGTTAAACCATACGTCAGCATGGTGTCAAGTAAAGGCTAATTAAACCATACGTCAGCATGGTGTCAAAAAGGGGAAAATTAAACCATATGTCAGCATGGAGTCAATTGAAGGCTAAATAAACCATGCATAAGCATGATGTCAAAACTTGAAAATTAAACCATACGTTAGCATGGCATAAAAATAAAGTAAATTAAACTATACACAAACACAAAATCTAAAAAAAAAGAAGAAAATTAAACCATACGTCAGCATGGTGTCAAGTGAAAGCCTAATTAAACCATACGTCAGCATTGTGTCAAATAAAAGGCTAATAAAACCATGCGTCAGCATGGTGGTAAATGAAAGGCTAATTTAACCATACGTCAGCATGGTATCAAAATTGAAATAAAACTATGCATAAGCATAGTATTAAATGACATGTATCAAAAGTAGTATCAAAAGGCAAAAATGTAATAATTCAATATAGTTACTACACAATATAAAAATACAAAAACAAAAAAAAATAATAATAAAGTAAACCTACAGTACATCTCTACTACATGTCAACTATGTATACATGTACAAATATTAAAAACAAAAACCTAACTGTTGAAACAAGCAAAACTAAGTCCCCATATGGCACTGACAACAAGGAGAGTGGTGGGGGGGTGGTAGCAAAGTTTGAATCAACAAAATTACTATTAAGTCTGCAGCCTATGCAACAAAGAATTTGACTGATGACTAGCACACAAACGGAAATGTAATACACAGTATTACATCACAGCCATCTGGTAACTGCAGTCTGGGAAAAGGCTGAAGCCAGTAACAAGTATGATAGATAAGATTCGTGATAAACTCCAATTATTTAATAATTGTAATTTTATAACTCACTTATAATATAATTTAAGTTGAGTATGCATGCAAGATGATGACGATCAGCAATTCGTAATTATCCAATTTAGTAAGTGTCTGCTAAGGAAAGGTTTAAAGAATTTGACAACGGCCATACCATATTAGAGCCAAATATTGAATAGGTACAAGTTAGGGAAGACACAAATACTAAGTACTGAAAAAACACATTTTATTAAAATACTAAGCTAGTTATATACAACATGGCAACTGGGGACTTATACAACTGCATAGTAAAGCTAAATGAAAACAAAGAATCATCTCCATACAAAGGGAGACTACTCAATTAATTCTTGAAAACTTGGGAATGAGAGAAAAAATTCTTTCAAATTTACCAAATTTTGTATCGAAATAGCCAAATACAGATGCTTGCAGCTGTAGCCTTTTCCCCACAACACAGCTGCCACCATAATGGGGTATAACTCCAAAAAGGCCATTGACAAAGTTTTATCAGAAATGTCGGGCAATTCTTTCGGCCAAGTGTCATAAAACCACTTTCCTAGATAGAAGCCACCAAAGCCTTTAGTAGAAGCGGCATCCGTATATAAATGCATATCAGCAGCTGACGTTAACTGAGGTTCATAAAATAAGTTTATTCCATTCCATGTAGATAGAAATTCCAACCACATTTTAAGATCTGACTTGCACTCCTTATTTAAATGAACATAATGAAAGCTATCTCTTACAGATACCATAAGTTTATACAAATATGTTACAAAAGCACGGCCAGAAGGAATAACAGTGTGGCAAAATTTAAATGTCCAAGTAATTGTTCAAGCTCCTTTCTTGTGCATGATTTTTTATGAATAATTGTAGAAATATATTCAGTTATTCGTTTCACTTTGTCTAAAGGAAGTCTTGCTTGCATGATAATAGTATCTAAAATAATGCCAAGATATTCTAGTTCACATACTGATCCAATTGTCTTTTTTGGAGATAAAGGGATATTTAATTTGTTAAATATCAAACTCAGTAATGCCATAGTTCGCTCTCCACATTCATCAGGTTTATCGATGGTTAAAAAATCATCAAGCAGGTGAAAAATGACTGAAATATTGTAATTACTTTGTGCAATCCAACAAATGCTGGTGGACAATGAATCAAATAAGCGTGGGCTTGATCTACATCCGAAACGGCAAGTGAACAAAGTGGTAATACTTATTATTCCACTTGACACAAAAAAGGTGCCACTGCTCTTTCAAAATAGGAAGCTGTTTAAAAGCATCTGAGATATCCACTTTGCAACACAAGCTGCCCCTACCAAATTCCTGAATTACTTTTATAGCATCGTCAATCTTAATATAAGTTAAAGAACAGAACTCTTTATCAATAAGATCATTAACACTCTGATGCTTATCATTATTATGTGGAGAAGATCAATCAAGTATTAACCTTTGCTTTTTAGAGTATTTATGTGTAGCAATACCTAAAGGACTTACTCTATACTGTTTAAATGGAGGCTTAGAAAAAGGGCCTCTAATAAAACCTTTGTCAATTTCTTCTTGCAATAATTTAGTTACAATATCTGGATTATTTCTAGCTGACAATGCATTTCTACATTCATAAGTAGGTATATCAGTATTAGATACTAGCATGTCAAAACCAAAACGAAGGCTATTTAAAAAGTAGATTACAGGATGATTTGTTAGTTCAAATTCTAACTGTTCTATGTTAATTTGTGTTGACAGCTCTACATTATAACTAGGTTCATGTTCTACTAGTCATTTAGTTTTAGCATTAGGTTGTTTGCTTCCATCTTTACTGCCATTTGATTCTGCTTGTTTATTGTTTTGCACATGCCTGGTTCCAGAACACTGAAATTTTCCATGGCCATGAAGTTTACACAATTTACAAATGTGACTGTATCTGCAGTACGGGTTTACTGCATCCCTTGGGCTGGTTAAAATTGTTACATATTTGCACCCCATCATAAAACATGACATCTCTCCTATATCGGTCTAGCAGTTGAGTAGAAGATGGACCCCTGGAATATTGAGACTGGTTACTTCTAGAATTAATGTTAGGGCACATAGATGCACTATGCAGTGTTGAAGAACACAAATTGCACATATTGACCCTAGAACCTGCACATACTAACTGCTGCAAATCCGGATCTCCGAGAGACCAGTCGAGTTTGATGTTGTGCTCTTGCAACATTATAGCACATTTCGAGCTAAGCATTTTATGGTATTCATAGAATTTCTGGGGCCAAACTCTTGCGGTTTCTACTATATGAGCTAATTAAATAAGCATCTAGCTCTTCAGCTCTGTTTGGAAAAGCCGAGCACATAATTTTTTTATATCGACCAAAGGCAGTAATAAATTCATCTAATGCTAGATTGCGCTTTAGACGATCATCGTTGTCTTTGTTCTTTTGCTAGGACGGAGTTTCATAGTTAGACAGAAGCAAAATGTTAAGATTGATATCTTTACCTGCAATAATTTTAGAACGTATCTCAGGGGAGACCATATCTACTCCAGAAAATACTGCAGCTGGATAACCGAATTTTGTTTGCTGCTGATTTAAAGTTGAAAACAAGGGAACTGAGCGACGGAAAGCACCGCTTCCAAATTCTCCCAACATCGGTGACCTCTGTTGATAATGTAGCGGAAACGACGTTGTCTGTTGTTGGCAAGCATTCATAGCTGTGTGTAAGTTAAATTTGTCAGTTTGACCTGACACACCTGCGAGAGCCTGTTGACATAAGGCTATAGTGTTCGATAAAAGTGAACACTCAATGTTATTGTTTTGATTTGTGCTGGGTGGAAATGCGCCATGTCCATGCGCAGACGTACTAGGCGTTGTCCCATGTAGATTCATCCGCACACTTGTACTGTCGGTATCCAGATTAATATTGGTAAGAGATGAATTAATTGGCGGTTGTAAGTTGTCACGGATTGTTTCTGTATCTGTAACTAAACCAATGGAATTCACCGAAGCATCGTTAGTTTGAGCTGCATCAACTTGTTCAGCACCGGACCCCCAAACTATTTTTCTTATTGTCCAAATAAATCCTACGTAATTGTTTATTTGATAAGTTTTCGTTAATTTTGACGCCAATTTTTTCAAATTCAACATTCAATTCTGCGGAAGTCCACTTTGCAGGATTAGATGAGTCCAAATGGTTTCTTATTGACGCACGGCATCTGGTAGCCATTGTCAAATTGAAAAATGAAAGCGAGACGAACGTTCACTCCATGAATATTGACTGACTGTAAATGTCACAAATTCGATATATGTTCAGTAACTAACACATCCAAGAAAAGAATAATCGTGAAATTAACGATAATAAAAATCCATAAAATAATTCCGCAAGTGCCAAGTCAAAGTTTGAATCAACAAAATTACTATAAGTCTGCAGCCTATGCAACAAAGAATTTGACTGATGACATAGCACACAAACCGAAATGTAATACACAGTATTACATCACAGGCATCTGGTAACTGCAGCCTGGGAAAAGGCTGAAGCCAGTAACAAGTATGATAGATAAGATTCGTGATAAACTCCAATTATTTAATAATTGTAATACAATATGTAAGTTCAGATTTGATGCTCTTTCTCTGTGATAGTTACTGATATATTTATATACCAGTTTGTAAAGACATCAGACAAGTTTTAATTTAATACAAATTTATTAGAAATTTCAAAGTTTTATTAGAATTGTTGATAGTTTGTGTCTTTACCTTAGATTGACATTCTAACTTAACCTGTTACGAAAGTCTAAATAGTAAATCACCTGTGGCCTGTAGTACATTTATACCACAGTAAGATGTACAGACTGGTAATGGCACCAGATCATCACGACACTCACCTTAATCACCTGTGGCCTGTAGTACATTTATACCACAGTAAGATGTACAGACTGGTAATGGCACCAGATCATCACGACACTCACCTTATTACCTTTAGAATTTCAGCATATATTCATCTAGATATTCAAATTTAGATTCAAGTGTCTATATTGTTATGAATCAGTGGACTCCAGATTGCTCTTAAACTCTGAAACCATTTGAAATTTAAAGAATTTGGTTGACTCCAACATGCACATTAATAGCCCTTTATAAAGATTGTGTATTGCCATTAATAGGCAAAGTAATATATTTGTGTTTCTGCTAACCATACCAACCCTAATTTTTAGTGCTAACAATAAAGTTTTTATTGCCAGTTTGGCAAGCACTGTTAAAGTAATATTACACCAGTTTTTAGCTCACCTGACCCGAAGGGTCATGTGAGCTATTGCCATCACTTGGCGTCCGTCGTCGTCGTACGTCGTAAACTTTTTCAAAAATCTTCTCCTCTGAAACTACCAGACCAATTGGAACGAAACTTTGTCTGAATCATCACTAGGGTGTCTAGTTTCAAAATTGTGTCCGGTGAAGCCGTGCACCAATCAACATGGCCGCTGTTACTAAAAATAGAACATATGGTAAAATTGCGCNTTTTTGGTAATAAATCAAAAACCGTTTATAATAACAGAAATCTGACATGGGGTAAAAATGATCAGCACGACAAGATCTAACTACCCTGAAATTTTGAATAAAATCTGATTACCCATCTTGGAGTTATTGCCCTTTTTTCATCAAATTTTCAAAATTTTAATACTTTTCGCTCTTTATTTCAATAACTATAAGAGATAGATGATAAGTTGAAACTGCAAACATGTTCAGCATGTCAAGATCTATCTACCCTGCAATTTTGAAGAAAATCTAATTACCCATCTTGGAGTTATTGCCCTTTTTTCATCAAATTTTCAAAATTTTAATACTTTTCGTTCTTTATTTCAAAAACTATAAGAGATAGATGATAAGTTGAAACTGCAAAAATGTGCAGCATGTCAAGGTCTACCCACCCTGTAATTTTGCAGTAAATCTGATTACCCATCTTGGAGTTATTGCCCTTTTTTCATCAAATTTGTAAAAAATTTAACGCTTTTCGTCTTATGTTTCAAAAACTATAAGAGATAAAGGTTATGTTTAAATTGCAAACATTTGCAGCATGTCAAGATCTACATACCCCGCAATTTTGAAGTAAATCCCAATACCCATTTAGGAGTTATTGCCCTTTTTTCATCAAAATGTTCTAAATTTTAATACTTTCATCTTATATCTCAAAAACTATTAGAGATAGAGGGAAAGTTTAAACTGCAAAAATGTTCAGCATGTCAAGATCTACAAAACATTTCCCCACAGTTGAAAATGTGTGACAACTGTGTGAAGAGTTATTCCTGTTGAAATGCATTATTTTTTTTGACTCACTGCTTTTGGTTACTCAAATAATCAAAGGGAAGAAACTCTATTACATGATGTGAAGTAGCAAAAGCTAAATTTTGAGAATCATTGACATATACAATGTATGTTTTGTTACAGCAATTTTGATAACTTACATTAAAGGGGGAACCCCTGCCCAAATTTTTTTGGAGAAGGGGTCTGCAATGACGAGGGCTACATTTGTTATTTTTTTTACCAAAGTTATCAAGTTTTATTGGCTGATGTTGTTATACCCAGGTGAGCTATACAGGCTCCTGGGAGCCTCTAGTTTATTTTATTTATTTATTTTTTCATATAGTCAGGATTTTTATAAATTCCCTTACATCACCACCTGACTAGGGTGTGACTACATTGGTTTTACATTATGATAAACAAAATAAAGAAATATAATATATAATAGTAATAAACACTTTCATTCATCTTTCACACACACTCTCTTACCATTTTATTTTTCTAAAATATGAAATTGCTCCTGACATTTTGTACTTTATCAAAACAGCTGAAAAAAGAATCTCATCACCATATGAATCAAACAAACAAAAAATATTATGATTCAGATTAGCTGAAAATATATTGTAAGGGGGTCCACATTTTTTCAAATGCTAAAATGGTATTGTTTTTCTTTGATATATATTGTTCAAGTGAACGGTACCACATAATTTTATGTTTAAATTCTACAATGTTCTTTGTTCATTGAGTTTCACTTGAAGATATCATTTTTTGCAATAATTAAAATAAAATTAACAAGAAGATCCCCTGTCATTTCAGGAAGGGGGAGGGGTAGGTGTTTCACGTCTGACAAAATTTGATAGCCACAAAGTGTATATATCTTGTATTCAATTGAAAGTTAATACTATAAGCTTTCATTTGATACCATATTGATATACTTTCAAGACTGTTACATTTAATGCTCGCAAAGACAAAAATTGAAAAAAATCAAAAATTCTCAAAAAGCTGCGACAGGGTGTAAATATTAGCCTCAAACGGCAAGTTCGTCCCAAAATTTTCAATGGTTACATGTGTTTTTCTTCAAGAGGATATATAAGAGGACTTAAAAACAATATGTTAACATGGAAGGTGGGGGTGTACGGGGGGTTATGCAAGCCCACGGACTAATACTGATGAGAAAATATTATGCGATTTTCGGCAGGGTAAGGGGTAATATTTTGCCGCTAGAAGCCCTATACAGGGTGGTACTAGAACAAATTTTATTTTAAGATGTCTCCATAACATAACTTCACACGACAGGTGTATAATTTGGTTGTCAATTTATACTATGAAAAAGATATTACACGCTTTGGGCTGAATAGAGCTAAAATCGGCAAAAATCATAATATTCCATTTTTCTGCAATCTACACTACAAAACATGTTTTTTGATGATGTAATGGGTTTAATTTTCTGTAAATGCAATAGTTTTAATAAATTCATTTTAAAAATATCATTAAAGTTGTGTAATATTTTGTCTATTGAAAACAAAAATTTTATCAGGGATAGGGATAGATTTTTTGTCTCCTACGATTACCAATTACTGCCCATGGCCTAATAATAATACCATGACTGTCTTGGTTGGCCTTCAATTTTAATGAAAGCAGCTCCACACCGATTATGAACAAATGCGGTGAAAGCGGATCACCTTGTCGACAGCCTCTTTCTAGAGAAATAAAATTTGACATATGACCATTATTTATAACACAACTTTTGTCGACAGCCTCTTTCTAGAGAAAAAAATTTGACATGTGACCATTATTTATAACACAACTTTTGGCTTTTGAATAGAATAGTTCAAACCATTTACAAGCAGATGGTCCAATATTAAAACTTGAGAGGGCTTTTTTCAAAAAGTTCCATTCAATTGAATCAAATGCTTTTTCGAATTCTACAAGAAGTAATAGACCGGTTTTGTTATGTTGTTCAAGATAATACATCAAATCATACAACAGTCTTGTATTTTCCCCAATGAATCTTCCTTTTTTAAAACCTTTTTGTGTATCACTAATAATAAATGGTAATAGAGGTTTAATTCTATTAGCAATTACAGCAGAATCTATTTTAAGGTCAGTATTTAATAAACTTATTGGTCTCCAGTTGCCAATAAAATGCCTGTCCTTTCCTTCTTTTGGAATACATGTTATGACTCCCTGATACTGAAAATCAGTGAAGCTTCCAGACTCATAGGCTAGATATAATGACCTATAAAGCAATGGACCAATATCTTTCCAAATTTTTTTATAGAAATCTACAGTATATCCATCAGAACCTGGACTTTTTCCATTTGTCATTAACTTCAGTGATTGGGCACATTCTTTAAATGTTATATTACCTTCACACAAGTCTTTTTGTTCTTCTGTGAATTTAATATTATGATTAAAAAAGGACTCATCATTACAATCAAAATTTCTTGTTGAATACAATGTTTTATAAAAATCGTGTTGTTGAAGGAGAATTTTAGATTGATCTGATATATGATGACCTGCGTCATCAATAAGCTCAGTTATAGTTTTTTAATACAATTTTTCTTTTCCAGTTTACAGAAGTATTGCGAGCATTTTTCTCCATTTTCATGCCAGTTTGCCCTTGATCGGAGAAGTATACCATCTACCTTTTCCTTTCCAACTCTATTTTTTTATTATTTAAAGACGATTGTATTAATTCACTTGGTGTGGAGTTCATAATATCTTCTAAATTAAGAATATCCTTTTCAAGTTTAAGGGTAAGGTCTTTTTCTTCCCTTGTTTTTGATATACTATGAGATATTGAAATACTTCTGATCTTCATCTTAAGAATTTCAAAAAATACTTGGTCATTACATGTAAGTTCAACATTTAAAAGATCATTAATATCTCCTGATAAATAGTACGCAGACACAGTGTCTTTAATACATGTCTTAACCTTCTCTACATAAACAAAATCTCTAAGTAACTGAGAATTAAATTTCCAATACCCCTTTCCCCTTCTGGCAAGACTGGCAGAAAAAGTTAAAGTGATTGCTGAATGGTCAGTTTTATATCCTGGAATTATTTTTGTATTTTTCATAAGTGATCCTCAGATACAAGAAAGTACTTTGTTTTATTGAGGAGCTTTGACGCCAGGTATAATTTCTACCATTTGGAAAACAGGTTCTCCATGGATCTAGTAATTCAAAGGTTTCTAACATTTCTTCGATTTTCTCCCTCGAATTTTGGTTTCTATTATGTATGATTTTATATGTATCAATACTAGTATCTTGAACAACATTGCAATCACCACATAATAAATAACTAGTGTTAGAATAAGAAGCAATATGCTTCATAATTTCTTTAAAAAATTCCGGTTCATCACTGTTATAGCCATAAAGAGACACAAATGTTAATCTTTGATCAAATAAACTAATATCTAAAATTATGTATCTTCCATTCTGATCAATCTTTGAATCATGAATAGTATAATATAGACCTTTCCTAAGCATAACACAAACACCAGAACTTCTGTTATTAGAATGACTGAAAAGACATGTATCTCCCCATTCATCCTCCCAAAGTTTTTCAACCTCTTTACTACTATGGGTTTCTTGAAAACAAACAATTGAAGTATTTTTCCCTTTTGCCCAATCAAAAACATCATTTCTTTTTTTAACACTTGAAAAAAGACCCCTTACATTCATTGGGAGAACTGTAACAGTATTATCCATATCTAAAATATGAAGCAACAAAAACAAAATTCAGGAACCAATCTACTATTTCATATACAACAATACAAATTTTACAATACACATTCATACAAACACATACATTTATAAGGGACGGACCATTTAACTTCCAGGGGGGGTTATGTTTTTTTTCTAAAAATATATTCTGATTCCCCCCCCCTCCCCTACAAGTTAAATGGTCAGGCCCTAAGATGACGCTTGACAGTTGGTGATAAAGGCATAACTGTTAATTACAACAGATTTTATTTCACAGTAATTAGGCAGTAATTCAAATATATACAGTCCGACAAAAGTTAAGCACCACCTGACTTGTTTCAATAATATCTTTTCTAATATTGAACTTATTTCAAATCAGTTTGCTGTTTTCGTTACCTGTACACACATACTTACTTACCTGTGAATCCTCTTGTGCCCCTGTTATGGTAGAGGGATTGTGCAGAGCTATATAAAAATCCTCTTGTGCCCCTGTTATGGTAGAGAGAGTGTGCAGAGCTATATAAGAATCCTCTTGTGCCCCTGTTATGGTAGAGAGAGTGTGCAGAGCTATATAAGAATCCTCTTGTGCCCCTGTTATGTTAGAGAGATTGTGCAGAGCTATATAAGAATCCTCTTGTACCCCTGTTATGTTAGAGAGATTGTGCAGAGCTATATAAGAATCCTCTTGTGCCCCTGTTATGGTAGAGAGATTGTGCAGAGCTATATAAGAATCCTCTTGTGCCCCTGTTATGTTAGAGAGATTGTGCAGAGCTATATAAGAATCCTCTTTTCCACCTGCTTTTAATTTATACTTTCAATTAAAACTGCTGAAGCTACTTGGTGATTCCCTTTTATTTTTACATTTTCAGCAGATATATGAATGTATACAAAATAATAGAGATTTATTGATGTAGACATCTAATATATTATGAATGGCAACAACCTGTACTAAGTGAGGCAGAAAATTGTGCCACAATAACTAAAACACAATGTATCTTGTATGTACAGGCATTTATATACCTTTAAAAAAAAAGCAGTACAAGATATATTTTATTATCACATTAGTTGATTGTCTGTGAATTATTTATATTCAGCTAGAAATTGTTTCTCTAATTATCAGTAGTTATATGCATTTCAGATCTGATTTTGGTCCAGTTAAGTTTCTCTGTTTTTGGAGTTATGCCCCTTATTGTGTATAATATTGTGTATTTAATAAATATTAAATCATATTAGCAATAGTTTATTATGATATATTTACATAATTTTGTATATATTTTGCTATTTGTCTTGTGGAATTAATTGCATGTAAAGAGTTAAATGAATGTTATGAAATGTTATTTAGAGCAAAAACCAGCAGGCACTGTTATCCTCATGTTGACAGTTAATTTCTGACCTAATAACATAGTAATAATAACATAGTAATAATAAAATGTTTTTTTATGCAGATGACTGTTATGGATTTAGAAAAGAGAAAGAAAGCTATGTGTTCAAGAATCGATATTGTGTCAATCATACTGGTGATCTAGATAAATCAAATATATCAGATAAATCAAATATATCTCATTGGGGGGGGGGATTGATCCCATTAATCAGTTTAACCCTGACACATATTTATTCTGACACAAGACAGGATTTCCAACGTCATATGTTGTGCCCTTTTTTTGTGTTCAGTTAGTTAAGATGCGAGATCATTTTTTGTTTTGTAGATACTGTTTAAATTTTCTTTTAATATTTGTATTTTCAGAACAACAATGGAAGCTACAGATACTATTACTAAACATTCTTGATGGGTGGTGATACCTTCTTGATAGGTTCTGATATATATTTATACACAGTATTCTAGTCCTGATATTGACTTAATGTCATGGTGGACTGCTTTACAAATTAAGAGAAGAATGTTGAATATGACTTGAACTAAAGGAAAGCATTTTAAAATGCTCTAATACTGGGTAATAGATTAAAAGGTTGTTTTATTGTTGGAACTCACTGGTAGATATCTTCAGAGGAAGAAGTACATTCCTCTTTAAAAATCTTTATAAGAAGGATGAACTTTTGTATAGTGTATTTTACAATGTATGTTGAAATATGTCAATGAGGGCCTCAGAGAAGATTAGTTATTAACTAACTGTGTAACCCTCTATAAATAAAGAATTTATTATTATTATTATTATTATTATTAACTTTATCAAACTGGGAAAATATGTGATGTTGTGTAAAAGTGGTAAAATTTGAACTTTTTATGTATACATGGCAAAAATATGTACTTGGGAATGGGAAATTTTACTGTGCTAATTTGTACTGTTAGATATATATGCTATACTGGTATTTCATTATACCCCCTGCAACGAAGTTGTAGGGGGTATACTGGTTTCACCATGACCGTCCGTCCGTCTGTAGACAAATCCTATGTCGTACGATAACTTGAGTTGTGTTTCTTAGAATCTTTTAAAATTTTATCAGCTGTTTACTGGTGAAGAGAGGAGGATCCCTTTCATTTTTGACGATTTTCACTTTTGCCGTTCCAGAGTTATTGGACTTGATATGACGGAAAATAGGATTTTTACCCTATGTCGTATGATAACTTGAGTAGTGTTTCTCAGAATGTTTTGAAATTTTATCAGCAGCTTACTGGTGAAGAGAGGAGGGTCCCTTTCATTTTTGGTCGGAACAATCAGTAATGTTTTGGTTATGGAAATAGGTTGGACAGATGTGGGGAGTGGGGGGTATATCTTAGTGAGCTGTGCTCACAGTAATACTAGTTTAAATTCTGAAATATTATCAGTTAAATTAGTCAACAAGACAAAAAATTATTTTTATTTGTTTGAACTTACAAGACTGCAAAAAATGACCACTACTAGTATATGTTATCTCTGTTTTTATCACATAACACCTAAATGTATTGTATTATGCTTAATTTTGTTTAATTTTTGGTAATTTAATGAAAGTTACGTATGTTTAAAGGGAGAGACTTTATGTCATCTGCTTGTGATGGTAGAAACCAGGGGATCAACTACATTTGAAGATTTCAATGTATTTTGTGGGGGAGGGGGGGGGGGCTATGTTTTTTTGTTTATTTTTTGTTGCCAAATTTTATAGTAAATACTATTTTAACACAATAGATCATAAGATGCAAAAAATATAATCTGCAAGTTTTCATAGCAAATTTTGGTATTTTCTAAAGAAAATATATTTCTGGCTAGAAGGTGGGGGGACATAACATAGCCCTCCCCTAAAAGTTTAAGATAGTTTTCTGAATTGCTAAATATGTATGTTATGATGAAAGTAAATACAATCTATTATATCAAATGCCTTATTGGTAAGCACAGCAAATTATGAAATGTTTATGGATAAAAAGTCTTTTATATTTGTAGTTTTATTGTCAACTTTTACAGGAATGATTTGTTTTTCCGTTACAGTATTTAACCCATTTCAGCTATTCTTGGTAAAAATAAAATTACGAAACTTGCATGACATGACAGAACAGGTGAAAATGATGTCAGTGCAGCAGTACAATGAGTCTTAAATACATTTAAGGATTGATCGCAATTTTTGTTCGGTTCATGAAGAAATAACCTCAATCAGGTTGTACACACTGTGTGATCCGCATAGCATGTTATGCAAGGGTGTGTACACCCTGATAGAGGTTATTTCGAATGAACCGAACAAATAATTTCGATCAATCCTTATAAATTAATTCAAACTTTTTTTGTTACGATATTGAAAAATATATTTTTTTTTTTCAAAATAAGGCAAACAATCGGAAATAAATTTAAATAACCCCAAAGGTGCCTCATTTAAAGAAAATCACACGATGACAATGGCACGCGACGCCTTGAGAACTACGTCTAATTTCAGATTCAGTACATATGAAAATAACCAACTTTTTAAACCAATCAAAACACATATAAAATGACATGTGACTCTGAAATTATTTTATATACATATTATCAAGTAGTTTTCCAAAGAAATATGTCAGATGTCACAAATTCTAACATGACCTCACTCTTTCCCTTTGTTAAAAAAAACCAGAATTATTTCTTCGTATTATCTCATTAGCACATGAATGTGATTGACGTTTCCATTGGCAGCATAAATAGTGACCCGAATAATGCTGATAGAGGCCGCAGTATTATTCGAGTTACATAAATTGTGTGCGACATTTTCCGCAAGCGTATGTCTAAATTACCATCTTCCAATCAAAGTATACTACCGTATTTGAACTCTTAGACATATCAGAAACAAAATAAATCATGGAAGCCAGAATGTGTTTTGAGTTTTAACATGGATTGGCAGATATTAGTAAATTTGATCCCTCGCTTCTGGCTCGGGATAAAATTACTAATATCTGCCAATCCATGTTAAAACTCCCAACACATTCTGGATTCCATGATATATTTCTTAAGTAATACATATGTTTCTGATATGTCTAAGAGTTCAAATACGGTAGTATACTTTGATTGGAAGA
>MJUT01064847.1:144990-162492 GCA_002080005.1 Gigantidas platifrons
CAAAATTGGAAAAAATATGATTTTTTTGTGTAAAATCATGATTTTTCAAACGAAATACCCCAAAAAAGAACCTCAGAGACCAATTGGAAGGTTGATTTAGGGGGGAAGGGCCGTTTTGTGTTTGGTTTTCGGTTGGATTATAAACTGTCCCTATTTATCTTTTTTAGCTCACCTGGCCAAAGGCCATGTGAGCTTTTGCCATCACTTGGCGTCCGTCGTACGTCGTAAACTTTCACATTTTAATCTTCTCCTCAGAAACCACCGGGCCAATTGCAACCTAACTTTGGTGGAATGGTCCTTGGATGGCCCCCTTCCAAAATTGTGTCCGGTGATCCGGACTTCCAACCCAGATGGCCGCCAAGCTAAAAATAGAAAAAAGGGGGGATGAAATTTTAATTGTCCATTGCTGCTTTAGTATAAGTCAAAATGAGCTCAAATTTTAACTGCAGCTACATGGTAAGGAGTAGTTTAATATATATTCCGGGTTTTTCTGTAAAAATTTTCTTTCAGCTGATTTATACCGATTATGCAAATTAGGCATGTTTTGATAAAAGATCACATTTAAATCCTCTCCTCTGAAACCGTTGAACCAAATTAAACCAAACCTGGGAGGGATTGTCCCTAGGTGGGTCCCTTTCAAAATTGTGTCCGACAACCCCGCCCTTCTTTCAAGATGGCTACTGTTACTAAAAATAGATATTTCTTCAATTGTCCATTGCTGCTTTAGTATAAATCAAAATGAGCTCAAATTTTAACTGTAGCTACATGGCAAGGAGTAGTTTAACATATATTCCGGTTTTTTCTGTGAATATTTTTTGTCAGCTGATTTATACCGATTATGCAAATTAGGCATATTTTGATAAAAGATCACATTTAAATCCTCTCCTCTGAAACCGCTGAACCAAATTAAATCAAACCTGGCAGGGATTGTCCCTAGGTGGGTCCCTTTCAAAATTGTGTCTGACAACCCCGCCCTTCATTCAAGATGGCTGCTGTTACTAAAAATAGATATTTCTTCAATTGTCCATTGCTGCTTTACTATTAATCAAAATGAGCTCAAATTTTAACTGTAGCTACATGGCAAGGAGTAGTTTAACATATATTCCGTTTTTTTCTGTGAATATTTTTTGTCAGCTGATTTATACCGATTATGCAAATTAGGCATATTTTGATAAAAGATCACATTTAAATCCTCTCCTCTGAAACCGCTGAACCAAATTAAATCAAACCTGGCAGGGATTGTCCCTAGGTGGGTCCCTTTCAAAATTGTGTCCGACAACCCCGCCCTTCATTCAAGATGGCTACTGTTACTAAAAATAGATATTTCTTCAATTGTCCATTGCTGCTTTAGTATAAATCAAAATGAGCTCAAATTGTAACTGCAGCTACATGGCAATGAGTAGTTTAACATATATTCTGGGTTTTTCTGTGAGATTTTTTCAGCCAGTTTATTCCATTTAGGAATATTATGAGATAAAAATCACATCTAAATCTTTTGCTCAGAAATTTTAGTTGAAATGATCTTTGGGTGGCCCGCTTTCAAAATTATGTGTAACACCCTCATTTTCTATTAACTTCAGATGTCAAATTGAAAACCAGGTGAGTGATTACAGGCTCCTGGGAGCCTCTAGTTTTTGTTTTGTGTCAAGTTGTTTTCTGTATTATTTATGTGCTATAATCAATATATAAGTTAATAAATTCATCTGACCCCAGATAGTTTCAACAGTTACAACTGTTCTTAAACTTTAATGAATTGGCAGCCACATGTTCCAAATATTTTCGGCATTGACTTAAACGTGACATTTATTCAATTTTTACACTTTTTCTCTGTCCCCTTTAATGTTAACACATTTGTACTGTCATCTCATTAAAAATGAAAAAATAGCTAATTTTCTCTCTTTTGAAAGTTGATGTGGTGTGAATAATCTTTTACAAAGTTTCTGGTTTTTTTTATGCAGATCAGGCCTTGTAGTCATAGAAGTCATGAGCATGTGTTTGTATTTGTATTTGGAAAAAAAATCCAGACGATATATCAAAAAATACTTTTTTCTGATTGGGCAGTTTTTGGAGTACAAGTACAAAATTGAATTGGAAAGTTGAATGGCTATTAGATCAGAGGTACACAATGGCCACCACTGCAAAGCAAGTTGAACATAAATGAAAATTCTATGTGGAATTTTTTTTTTAAATATTTCTCTGAATCCACTGAAGCATTTGAAAGAGGTTGGGAGTAGTTTGGCAGTCTATCTATCCACTAAAAAACTATGATTTGGGAAATGACAATCATCAATTTTTCAAGAATATTCAGAAAAATATGTCATTCAAGTAAAAACTAGTGGTTTTCTTCTAATTCTATCATGAATTTGATTAATACTTGATTATTTTATTATATAAACATCAAAGGTTTTCAAGACAATAAATACATTTTACACTGATATTATTTCAATCAATTAAAAACATCTTGTAATTTTTATCCACAACATCAACAAAAAGAAGCATATTTAACAAATTAAAATATAAAACCAGGATTGTAATTGGGAAATGCATTTAATTTTTCATTGGAATTATGACAGTTCATATAGATAAGTACATACATTTTTTTTTTTTTTTATTAATTTTTAGCTCACCTGACCTGAATTGGCGTCCGTCGTCGTCGTTTGTCATCCGTCATAAACTTTTTCAAAAATCTTCTCCTCTGAAACTACTAGACCAATGGAAACCAAATCTGGTCTGAATCATCACTAGGGTGTCTAGTTTCAAAATTGTGTCCGGTGATGCTGTGCACCAACCAACATGGCCGCTGTTACTAAAAATAGAACATATGGTAAATCTGAAGTAAATCTTGGAGTTATTCCCTTTTTTCATCAATTTTTTTTTATTTTAATACTTTTCGTCTTATATTTCAAAAACTATAAGAGATAAAGGTTAAGTTTCAATTGCAAAAATGTGCAGCATGTCAAGATCTACCTACTCTGCAATTTTGAAGTAAATCTGCTTACCCATCTTGGAGTTATTGCCCTTTTTTCATAAAATTTTTAACATTTTAATACTTTTCGTCTTATATTTCAAAAACTATAAGAGATCGATGTTTAGTTTAAAACAGCAAAAATGTGCAGCATGTCAAGATCTACCTACCCTAAAATTTGGAAGTAAATCCCATCACCCATTTTGGAGTTATTGCCCTTTTTTTCATAAAATTTTCACAATTTTGATACTTTTCGTTTTTTATTTCAAAAACTATAAGAGATAGGTATTAAGTTTAACAGCAAACATGTTCAGCATGTCAAGATCTACCTACCCTGCAATTTTGAAGTAAATTGCATTACCCATTTTGGAGTTGTTGCCCTTTTTTATCAAATTTTCACAATTTTAATACTTTTTGTTTTTTTATTTCAAAAACTATAAGAGATAGATGTTAAGTTTAATTGCAGAAATGTGCAGCATACCGAGATCTACCTACCCTGCAATTTTTAGGTAAATCCTATTACCCATTCTGGAGTTATTGCCCTTTTTTCATCAATTTTAAAAATTTTAATACTTTTCGTCTTATATTTCAAAAACTATAAGAGATAGATGTTAAGTTTAAATGGCAAAAATGTGCAGTATGTCAAGATCTACATACCCTGCAATTTAGAAGTAAATCCGATAACCCATCTTGGAGTTATTTCCCTTTATTCATAAAATTTTCAAAATTTTAATATTTTTCGTCCTTTATTTCAAAAATTATAAGAGATAGATGTTAAGTGTAAACTGAAAACATGTTCAGCATGTCAAGATCTACCAAACCCTGCAATTTTGAAGTAAATCTGATTACCCATCATGGAGTTATTGCCCTTTTTTCATCAATTTTTTTTTTTTTTTTTTAATACTTTGTCTTATATTTCAAAAACTATAAGAGATAAAGGTTAAGTGTAAACTGCAAACATGTTCAGCATGTCAAGATCTACCTACCTTACAATTTTAAAGTAAATTCCATTACCCATTTTGGAGTTATTGTCGTTTTTTATCAAATTTTCAAAATTTTAATACTTTTCGTCCTTTATTTCAAAAACTATAAGGGATAGATGTTAAGTTTAAACTGCAAAAATGTTCAGCATGTCAAGATCTACAAACAAAAAAGTTGCACAGTTGAAAATGTCCGACAACTGTGTGAAGAGTTATTCCTCTTGAAATGCATTTTTTGTTGACTTTCACTGCTTGTGGTTACTTAAATAATCAAAGGGAAGCAACTCTATTACAAAATTTTTTAGTAGCAAAAGCTAAATTTTGAGAATCATTGACATTTATGTTTTTTTACAGCAATGTTGATAACTTACATTAAAGGGGGGACCATTGCCCAAATTTTTTTGGAGAG
Source organism: Gigantidas platifrons (assembly GCA_002080005.1). Classification (NCBI taxonomy): domain Eukaryota; kingdom Metazoa; phylum Mollusca; class Bivalvia; order Mytilida; family Modiolidae; genus Gigantidas; species Gigantidas platifrons. The sequence continues at coordinate 149,345 of MJUT01064847.1, forward strand.
GGGATCTGGAATGACGAGGGCTACATTTGATATTTTTTACAAGAGTTTTATCAAGTTTTATTGACTGATGTTGTTATTATACCCAGATGAGCTATACAGGCTCCTGGGAGCCTCTAGTTTCCTATCTAAGAATGCAAATTTTCAATGTTTTATACTTGTAAAAATCATTGTCTGCAAAATTCTCATTATTCACACAATTTTATTTCAGAAAATGCATGACTTGAACAGTTTTAATATATTCAAAAGGTTTTATCTACAATTTGAATATTTATGCCCCCGCGACTATTGGTTGGGGGGCATATTGTTTTACCCCTGTCCGTCCGTCCGTTCGTTACACTATAGTATGCATAGTCCCTCTAACTCCTCCTACAGTTTTGGAGCTACAGCTTTAATATTTTGTAGGATGTTTATACATATAATGGAGGTGTGCATGTGCACAGGATTTTTATTTTCATCAAATATTCTCAAAATGGCAGGTAGTTGGACTTGGTCATTTTGTTCGTCCGTCCAGATATAAATACATGGTTTGTCCAGCTATCTCCTCCTACAGTTTTGGAGCTACAGCTTTAATATTTTGTAGGATGTTTATACACATCATGGAGGTGTGCATGTGCACATGATTTTGATTTTCATCAAATATTCTCAAAATGACAGGTAGTTGGACTTTTCATTTATGCCCCCATATAGGATATATGGTTTGTCCGGCTGACTCCTCCTACAGTTTTTGAGCTAGACCTTTTATATTTTGTAGACAGTTAGTACTTACACTGAAGGTGTGCATATTTTATGGATTTTGACTTTCAACAATTTTTTACAAAATTATGGATGCATGAACTTGGACAGATTTTGCTAAATCCATATAGGATATATGGTTTGTCTGGCTAACTCCTCCTACAGTTTTTGAGCTAGACCTTTTTTTATTTTGTAGACAGTTAGTACCAATACTGAAGGTGTGCATATTATATGGATTTTGATTTTCAACAATTTTTTACAAAATTATGCTTATATGAACTTAGCCATTCAATCAATCAATCAATCAATCGAACATCACATTGTTAGGTACAGATTCATTTATTTCAGTCATTTCTGCTTGATGCTGAATAAGCAAAATATTGGTTTACCCTTTTGCAATTATAACCGCGGGGACATTGTATGTGTCTTACAGACACAAACTCCTTTTAAAGTCTATACATAAGTTTTCTACATCATACCCGATGAATAATATACCATTCCTTCAAATTAAGTTATATTGAAAATCCATTTTGGCTCTTCAAGACGTTTTCTTTGCATTATACCCCTACACATTCCTCAGAACCAAGCCAAAAGTTAAGGTAGTAAATTGGAATTTGGGTGAGGGGAGGGGGGCAGGGTTGAGGTGGATAAGATTGAGACGGGGGCATTCAATTTTCTAGTTTGAAGTATGATTTGTTCTATTTCATGAAAATCGTTGGTAATTGTGTCCATTGAGACTAATTAATTTGATATTCTTCAATAAGAAATAAATGTTTTGTTTATCTGTTATATATATACATGTACATATTGATAATAATGATACATGTATAGGTAGTTAAGTTAGTTGTTCAGGTTATTATCTATTTTCTTTTATGTCAGCTGTTTGAGAAATAGCGGTTTGTAATTTTTGTTAATCTTTTGTAAAATTAACTATTCAATAGTATTGTAAAAATAAATTAAGAAAGATGTATTGTTATTTATACATGATATGTCACAATACATCCATCAGTGTTACACAAGGGTATACTATTGTTTAGACAATAACTAGAATCCATATAAAGTATAGGCCAATATGTGTAAAATCTTGGTGCATCACATATTATTTATTATAGTACTCCACATACTAGACAAGAAGATAAAATTAACTACATGTATTGAATCAGAGACTAAAACAAAACTAGAAAATCCAGGTGCAAATTAATTGTATGCTTCATTTCCTTAAAGGAGTCCATCAAGGTAAGCTGCAACCCTTGTGTGCAGCCTTCTATTAAATGTATGTGTTATAAAAGAAGGTACAGTCAATGGACATAAGTATTCGTGATTTTCAATATGGCGGCGTCCGACTGCAATACATGTTGATTACGTTTTTGGTCATTACATTAAAACGTCAGTTCGGATAATTATGATATTACTGTAAAAGGTAAGTGAAAACAAGACATATCGTGAGCCATGACGTCATTTTACCTCTGTTGTGATTCCTTCCTGTAAATTGTACACAAACGAGATGGGTCGCAAACGCAAAGAATTGAGCACAGAAACCAAAGAATTGATCGTGAAGTTGCATAGGAAAAAGGAGAGAAGGTCGTATATTGCTGATTTATTGGACATACCGTGGTCAACAATTGACAGTGTTGTTAAAAAATATCGGTCAACTGGAACAGTAGAAAATCAACCATGAAATGGGAGACGAAAATTGTTCACTGCCCGGGATGAAGGAATCCGGGTCCGTTCGCCCTAATTCCCGTTCGCCCTATTACCTGTTCACCCTGATACCTGTTCGCCCTGGGTCCGTTCGCCCTAAAGGTGGGTCCGTTCACCCTAAAAGTGGGTCCGTTCGCCCTAATAATTATAATTATGTAGGGTATTAAAAATAATTGAAAAATAAGTGATATTTAATTGCTTATGGATAATAAATTGAGAAATTATAAATATGCGGCATGCTAAAGTGTACAGTCAATGGACATAGGTATTCGTCACTCGAATTTTTGGGGCTTAAAAAAATCGCAAGTAATATAGCCTCAAACGCAGAGCTACATTGTAGGTCGTTTCCCATTATCGCCGGTCAGAGAGTCATCTTTTTACTTGTTGAAATATTTCAATATATGATGATTTTATCGAATAAATCTATCTATCTATCTATAAATTTCAATTAAGTATTTCAAATAGTATACGTAATAATTGCNTGAAAATAACTTTAATTGAGCACAGAAACCAAAGAATTGATCGTGAAGTTGCATAGGAAAAAGGAGAGAAGGTCGTATATTGCTGATTTATTGGACATACCCTGGTCAACAATTGACAGTGTTGTTAAAAAATATCGGTCAACTGGAACAGTAGAAAATCAACCACGAAAAGGGAGACGAAAATTGTTCACTGCCCGGGATGAAGTTGGGTTAAATCGTCTTGTGAAAAAAAATCGTCGGGCACCTTTGCAGGAAATAACCACCAAATTTAATGACAGTAAACAGCATTCGTTCAGCAGTAGAACTATCAGAAGGAAACTTGCATCTGAAGGTTACAAACGACGAGCTGCAAAAAAGTGTGTCATTATTCGCGAAGTCAACCGTAAAAAGAGGATGGCATGGTGTAGGGAAAGACGCAACTGGACTGTTGATTCGCACTGGAGGAAATATATATATTCTGATGAAAGTCAGATAGTTGTTGGATCAAACAACCGTATTTATGTCTGGAGGAAAGGTGACGAAGTTAACCGTCCTGATTTAGGGGTACAACTAAACAGAGTCCGGTAGAGTCCGGGGCAAAATATTACTCTACCGGACTTCTCTTGACTCTACCGGACTCTGTTTAGTGGTACCGTGTTTGTGCCAACAACATTATGGGATGGGTACATGAGACCAAGGGATGCTATATAATACCCTTCTTGAGCCTCAGGCTCATTATAGGAATGACCCTCATCCTAATTATCCTTGCAGGTATGCTTGGATGAGGTATCAAAAATAAACCAATATAAGCCCACAAATGAAATCATTTCATTATCAACATTTTTGAACTTCCGGTAATGGCTGCACCCACACAAGTTTGTTTGGACTAAGTGTAAATCAGAAAATGGTGCAGATTTAGAGTCATAAACTTACTTTCATTGACATATGCATGAATTTTAACAATATTTCAACTTGAAAATAATTTCTGCAATCATATTCTACAAAGCTCGCAGTAAGCATGGCAGGAACTACTGGTGACATTCAAAACATGTGTGACGACAAACAAATCACATTTGATTTAGATAAAAGATCTATCTGGTATTGGAGGAGAACATTACTCCTGAGATATTTTATTGATCTAGGGAAAAGACCCTCTGTAAATATAAGCTGGTCTGACTTTGATAAAGCACCAAAAGATATATATATATATAGTCTATAGTGTTGAAGGATGAGGAAGCACCATTCGAAGGGAAAAGCCCATCACCCCCATTACACAAATTTGTAGTTCAAATCTACAAGAAATCGTGAAAGTTTATCACCATAACAATCTATTATTCTACTAAAAGGTGCTTGGTACAAGGAAATGGATGTCAAAACTGGGTCGATCGAGAATTTGAGAAAATCAAATGAACTTTGCTAAAATACCTACTTGAAATGATAGTGATGAACCTCAGATAGCCAAACCTACTTAAAAACTGTTAATGACTCAAATATTACAGACACAAGTATGGACAATACTGCAGAATTAGAATCTGATGCTGTGATGAAGTGTATTAACACTGAGGATAATGCAAGTAAAAAGAAGAGTGCTTTAGAAGTAAAATATACACCAAATGGTACTGATCAACCATCTGAAGTACTAGAACAGTCAATTTACACAACAACTGATAAGTGCTTTTCATTCTCTTGAAAACAAGTTGATTGAATGTCATAATGAGTACAGTAAGAACATAGATGATATGAACTCTGTAATTGAAGTCTTAAAAGAGAAACTTGAATCACAACAAGAGATAAAATCAGAAATACAAGGGACAAGCAAAGAGTTATGCACTATGAATGCAAGGTTGGAAAAAATAGAGCAATCACTGAAACTTAACAGAATCAAAATAGACAGGGTACTTGATAAGAAAACTCAAAATGATAGTTCTTTAAACACTGATATACTTCAAACTAACTTTATAGAGAAATTTGATCCTTATGTGAAAGAGAAAATAGTGGTGATAGAGAATATCTGTGAGGACATGATAAACACTAGTAAAGCTGTGGTGGATATATATAGCAATAAAGGGGATGATTCAGGTTACTGTAAGAATTCAGGGAGCAATAAAGGGGATGATTCAGGTTACTGTAAGAATTCAGGGAGCAATAAAGGGGATGATTCAGGTTACTGTAAGAATTCAGGGAGCAATAAAGGGGATGATTCAGGTTACTACAAGAATTCAGGGAGCAATAAAGGGGATGATTCAGGTTACTGTAAGAATTCAGGGAGACAAAACCCAAGAGAAGAGCGAAATGAACAACAAAATGGGTTAAATTATAAATACAGGAAATGCTCCGAATGGGAATCACCTTTGGATTGTTGGATCTTCGGTTTTAAGGAACTGAAAAGGAAGCTTATGTACCGTTATAACAACCCTTCATGATAAGACCATCAGAGGAGCCAGTGAATTTTTAGAATCAGGAAAGCTCGATACAGCAAATATTGATTATCAAATAGGATCAAATGATCTGGAAGAATCTGAGCCTGAGGAGGTAGCAGATAGTATGGAGAAGCTTCTACTGGATACACAAAGACTTCTACCAGAAATAAGTGAAATTCTCCCAAGATTTTACAGAAATCAGGTCTCGCGTCACGATTACGAAAGGAAGATGGTTGAATACAATCAACTTATTTTCAATTTATATGATAGGTACGGAGTAAAGTATGTGTATCATGAAAATTTAAGCCAAATTCATTTTATTGATGGTATTCATCTGAGCAGTGATAGTGGAATAGCCCAGTATGTGCGCAACCTGAAAGAGGTAATCAATCCACTTTTTGGTGTGAAAAATGACAATACAAATTATCCAAGACAAAGGAGAAAATTCACAACATGAAAGGCATGGACAAGATGACTATTTCAGAAATTACCAAGACAAGGGATATGGTCGATACAACCGTAATTGGAGCAGTAGGGATTATAAGCCAGAACTATGCACTATAAAGAATTCAAAATCTTATCAGCAAAGTTGTTCTTTACATGTATTATTGGAAAATTAGTTTAAGAATTCTTTTATGATCCTCAGCCCCCCTCGTACAAAATTGACAATACCTGTTCTGCCTTGTGAAACCGCAACATCCCATGTGATAAAACAAAATAAAATAGCAGGATCACTTCATGTCCTGTGTTATGTGTAAGTTTGGATTGTTTCCATCAAGTGGTTTAGGAGGAGTTGTGGATTAATAGAAAAGTGGGACAACCACAATGATACAAGATAGTAGATGTAATCCACACACATGTATATGTCCACTCTGCTATGCAAAGAAAAACTCTTCATTTTCATTTTTTATTGAAAATTAATTATTTATAAATATATAACACATTGTAAATCATTCATAAAACAACAACAAATTTAAAGTTTTACAATGAATAACAATATGTAAGTTAATAGTAACAAATCAGTCAGTGGTTATGATCTCTAAACGTAACAATTTGTACAGTAGGCTATAATCTCTAAGCATAAAAAAGTTTACTGGAGGTTATAATCTCTAAACGTAACATATTGTACTGAAGGCTATAATCTCTAAACATAAACATAAAAAAGTTTACTGGAGGTTATAATCTCTAAACATAACATATTGTACTGAAGGCTATAATCTCTAAACGTAACAAATTGTACTGAAGGCTATAATCTCTAAACGTAACAAATTGTACTAAAGGCTATAATCTCTAAACGTAACAATTTGTACTGTAGGCTATAATCTCTACACGTAACAATTTGTACATTAGTCTATAATCTCTAAACGTAACAATTTGTACAGTAGGCTATAATCTCTAAACGTAAAAAAGTTTACTGGAGGTTATAATCTCTAAACTTAACATACTGTACCATTCTCTATCCAGAGTTGTCGTTCCTGTTATGCTGCACAACATCTCTGTCAACGCTCATTTTACAAGATGTTTGTAAAATTTAGAAACAGTAAAAAAATGTACTTAAAATTGTTTTAATTATTGTAAATATCAATAAAGATGAAAATAAATCACTCATTTCAAATCAATTCTCTCCTAAAAATGATTCCCCCCCCCCACCCATTTCTTGGAGAACTATTTTGCGGAGGTAAAAATTAAAAAGCTAAAAACGGTCACAAATCATTATTAAGAGAGAATTGATTTGTAATGAGTGATTTATTTTCATCTTTATTGATATTTACAATAATTACATTTTTTTACTGTTTCTAAATTTTACAAAAATCATGCAAAATGAGCGTTGACAGAGATAGAGTGGAGCGTAACAGGAACGACAACTCTGGATAGAGAATGATATTGTACTGAAGGCTATAATCTCTAAACGTAACAAATTGTACTGAAGGCTATAATCTCTTAAGGGCTTGTGAATTTTCCTGGATAAAATACCTGTTTGGTCGGAACTCCGTCAATAATTTGGGGTACTACCACCAGAATTTTAATTATTTTTGAGGTACCACCACATAAATATAAATACTTAAAATGACTCCCACCTAGAAAATAGAAATTAAATTTGAGGAACCCCCCCCCCTGTCTTTCCCTCACCAAAAGGAAAAGCGAAACCGCTGAAAGCAGACGATTCCTTTCCTGTGATACCTAGTTTGACAAACATAATAAACAGCTGCGCCAAGAGCCCGTCATCGACATTCATACAATATTTGTAAAGACTTCTTTCCCATAACTCTGGAATGAAAAATCGAAATTTCACCAAAAAGCATACAGACCATAAGACTATCAATTCCAATAACTATGCGAAGTTTGAAGTGAATTGGCCAAGGGGTTCTCAATTTACAGCGCGACATAAGAAAAATAGACTGCAATTTGATGAATAAAGTCCCACAACTCTGGAATGAAAAATTGAAATTTCACCAAAAAGTATACAGACCATAAGATTATCAATTCCAATAACTATGCAAAGTTTGAAGTGAATTGGCCAAGGGGTTCTCAATTTACAGTGCGACATAAGAAAAATCGCCTACAATTTGATGAATAAATTCCCACAACTCTGGAATGAAAAATTGAAATTTCACCAAAAAGTATACAGACCATAAGACTATCAATTCCAATAACTATGCAAAGTTTGAAGTGAATTGGCCAAGGGGTTCTCAATTTACAGTGCGACATACGAAAAATCACCTACAATTTGATGAATAAAGTCCCATAACTCTGGAATGAAAAATTGGAATTTCACCAAAAAGTATACAGGCCATAAGACTATCAATTCCAATAATTATGCGAAGTTTTAAGTGAATTGGCCAAGGGGTTCTCAATTTACAGCGTGACATACTAAAAATCGCCTACAATTTGATGAATAAAGTCCCATAACTCTGGAATGAAAAGTTGAACTTTCACCATAAAGTATACAGACCGTAAGACCATCAATTCCAATAACTGTGTGAAATTTGATGTGAATTGGCGAAGGGGTTCTTAAGTTAGAGCGTGACACGTGAAACGGACGGACAGACGGATGGACACTCGGACATTGGTATACCATAATACGTCCCGTCTTAAAGACGGGCGTATAAAAATTGACAAATACATTTTATTGTTTCTTTTCTTTTTATTTAAACACTATAATCTTGTGTAAACACAGTCTGGCAGTCTAATTATACACTAAGTAATTATGACACCTTTACCTGCAATCTTATGGGCAAGATTATTGATTATTTTACACATGGCTAGATATAGTCAGACGTTTCTATTTAGTTTATTTTCGTATCTATCAAAGGTAAATATTTACTAGTCAGACGTTTATATTTAGTTTATTTTCGTATCGATCAAAGGTAAACACATGAAATATTTACAAGTACAAAACAAAACTGCACTAGACAGTTTTAATTCTTCAATAATAAAAAAAATAGTAGATGCACTTAATTATTTTGTGGAATAGTGTCCAGACAATTTAAGAAATATTTAACTTTGCATGTTGACAATAGTAAACAAAAAAACATGGTGGACATGTGATTTCCCGGTCTGGAAAAAAGAGTGAAACACATTGTTCTTGTTTATAATGTGCACCTCCTACAAAATAAAGAATCTGAGCAAAATTCTGTGCATTATGCTCCAGTAATTACGGTATTTTAATATACCGAAATGGTAAAAATACCGATAACCACGATTAATTAAATAGAAATTTGACAACAACCCCCAAAAAAGAAATACGTTTTACGCCCCCTACCTAGATAAAAAAAAATCAATGGCGTTCCGACCCTACCGGGTATTTTTTCCTGGAAAAACCCTAAACGTAAAAAAAAATTTCTGGAGATTATAATCTCTAAGACGTAAAAAAAAAATTGTACTGGAAGCTATAATCTCTAAACGAAACAAATATAATATCAGCGTATAGTTATGGTAGTGAACCTGTTTCAATGATTTAAGTATCATTGTGATCTTTTTGCATAGAACTTGTGCTCAATGTTATAAATCTGTTGTACATTTTGGCAACACAAATTTCATTGTCTTTCAAAATCAGTTGCTTTTGCCATTAGTGAGAACTATTATATCAAGAGATGATAATTGGTACATGTTGTACCTATAATTTATTTAATCCCAAACATAGCATTATATTCATTAAAGTGATACAAGCTGGCAAAATCATAATTTTTGTTACTTTTAAATGTGCAGATAATAAAATCTTAAGATTAATAAAAACTCCTAGTAATAATTGTTTTTAACAAAGACGAGAGTGTGTAAAGCTACTTATTTGCAAAATAAATATCACTGGCAATTTTCAATGATCAATTGTGTAATTGAAATGTATAATACATGTCGTTTTACAAGAAGCTAAATAACATTAAATTAAAAGCATCTTCTCTGTGCCCTATAGTATAAAACAAAGTAGACTTAGTTAAATATACAGAATGTCATTTCTATATGGGTAAATATTGCTGTTACAAATGAATTCAGAATTTATTTAAGAAAAAGAAAGCAGAATTAGACAAGCATGAACCATTTCAAAAATATAAAAATATGTCAAATTAGACATTGGCCTTGATCACAAAAGAATAAAATATTGATATCACTCATATATATTTTCTTGGTTATTAATTATTTTAATTTTCATAAAATTAACGATTTGCAACATATTTCTTATTAGAAGCAATATATAATAATTATATTTCTAATACATAAGTGACAATAAAGTGGTTTTGTTTAGTAAATTTCCTTATGTAATCTTTAAGAAACAAATAGTGTGTTTCATCAACAGATAGTAATTCCTTTCTTTCTTTTTTTTTTTTTTTTGTTCATTGGGGAATGTATATTGCACATTCTGGATATACAAATATTTTTATTTAAATTTGAGTGTATAATAGAGGCCTTCTTTTCAAGATGTGGTCTTTCTCTTCATTGTGTGGATTTCTGTGGAGGAAGTACACATATCCAGACACTAAAGCTATCAGACATATAACACCAACAATAACCCCTGCTACAGTTGTACCACTTAATTTATCTGATTTGTTAATTGAAGTGTTTTGAAATCCATCACTTTGTTCTGAATTATCTCTGTAAGATCCAATTCCTGTCAATGGTGGACTGTTTTTCTTTGTGTAGAAATAGGGCTGTTCCTGATAAAGAAATTCATTTTCATACATTATACATATACTATTCAGTGACAAAGCAATTTGTTTTGGAAACATGAAGTCGTTATTCTATAGCTACTCACCTGGCGTAATATTAGTTTTGCTGATTCGTTTTTATTTTCTATCAACCTAATGTTTTGCAAAAGTTTACCAATATGCATGTGGATAAATGATAAAATGTTTGACAGTCTGTGTGCATCATAGTGGTCATATTTCTTTTGACATCTGACCTCTACTATATAACTGAAATATTGAAAAAAGTAGTTAAACACTACTTTCAACAATAGTTCAGTTATATCATGGCGGTCAGTTTTATTGGTGGAGGAAACCAGAATACCTGGAAAAAACTACTGACAAACTTTATCAAAGTTGTATCAAGTACACCTTAACATGAACGGGGTTCGAACTCGCAACATTATAGTAGTGATAAGCATTGATTGCACAGGGAGTTGTAAATCCAACAACCATACGGTCATGACCACGATGGCCCTGTGTGCAATTTGGACTTGAAGAATACTTTGAACTCGTGTGGATAAGCCAAATAACTTTTCGGTGTCCATAACTTATTTTGCACACTATTACACATTTGAATAAATCATGTATGAAAAAGGACAAAAGGAAAACAACTATCTACAAAACATACACATAAAGTTAAAGATCAAGTAACAAAAACCCCTATAAAAACTAAAGGACAAACAACTATCTACAAAACATACACATAAAGTTAAAGATCGAGTAACAAAAACCCCTATAAAAACTAAAGGACAAACAACTATCTACAAAACATACACATAAAGTTAAAGATCCAGTAACAAAAACCCCTATAAAAACTAAAGGACAAACAACTATCTACAAAACATACACATCAAGTTAAAGATCAAGTAACAAAAACCCCTATAAAAACTGGGGGTGAACTCGCATACTGCGGAAAAGTCATGAATGAGGAAATGACCGGGAAGTGTTTACGACAAGTGGAACTTTAATCCGTGGTCATTTGTGACACAGATACATTTTTTGTATTCCATAACGGTCAACCAAGCCATAGTGGTGACCGTAAAGCATTCAAAGTGATGACTTCAACTTAACAAATACCAAGACTTAACAAATACCAAGGAAATCCTGATAGGAACCACAAGCTCTGGAATATCGGTTCAACTGAGAGAGATATATACTCCACATGCAGGTGCTGAAATGATGTTCATGGAAACTTAAATTGATCATTACCTTTGAAAATATTTCCCAAAAAAGTTTGAGCTTAATTAAAATACTTACCATATCGGGGCATTCTACCGGTTCACCTGGTTTCCAAAACGTTTTCTTTTGTCCTACGGGTTCAATCTGACAAATAAGTATATGAAAGGGAATTTAAGCAAAGAGAGGTTGGACATTTAGTTGTATCACACTATTAATAATTAGGCTCTTGGTCAAATATTTGGTAGTGATACGAGTACAAATGTTTATCTATCTGTCTGACGGATGAAGCTAGATTAGTTTCTGATAACCTTTTGGGTTGGAGACATGGCCGAGTGTTTAAGGTCTTTGACCTCTGACTACAAGTCTAAAACCGTTGATGTGGTTGGCGAGTCCGGTGGTTTCATTTGTTATACAAATAATTCCTAGAGCAACTAATGCTTGTTAATTCGACCAAGCCCACGAAGGTGTACTCGACACAATCTTGTTAATGTAGCGATTATGTAACTATTGTGGTCATCAGCTTTCTCCTGGTACTCCAGTTTTCTCCACAATCAAACTGATCCCTACCATATAACTGAAGTCTTGTTGAAACAGGCATTTAGCATCCATAATTTATAATCCTTATCATATTATTAAATCAGTTTCTATATCTGACGTTCGGTTGGAAGAAATATATTGGAATGTAAACATGTACTGATGTGGACAAAAAGAACTTTTTATTTTTGTAGAATCTTAATTAAATAAATAATAAAATACAGGGGTGAACAGTTCACCTTCACATCTAACAACCATAAGTCTATGAGTGATATCTGTATTGATAATAACCATCAAAATGTTCCTTGTCCCAATGATACAATACAATAATAACAAATTGCTGTTTATATATGCTGCAGCCATTAAGCTGTATAGACAAACATTATATGTATTTAAATGTGAAGCCTTTAATGCACATATAAACGTCTCCATAACAAATCAAATTATGCATATCAAATGAAAATAAGGGAAATCTGCAAATGTCTAATCCTCAAGTTGATATAGGGAAATGACCAAACCAAAAACTATATATGTTAATATTCTAGAAACATTCAAAAATAGCAGAATTTATATTTTCTTTAAAGCAGGTATATAATGTAAATGGATGAGTTCAAGAACTAGTTGTCAGAATTTATGGAATAATTCCCTTTTACGTAGATTGTTTGTCTTTATCATTGGTAACATAGTGTGTGTCTTATTAGACACAGGAACTACTTCTCCTTCACGAGCAGCTGGCTTTACCTGTGTGTCTTATTAGACACAGGAACTACTTCTCCTTCACGAGCAGCTGGCTTTACCTGTGTGTCTTATTAGACACAGGAACTACTTCTCCTTCACGAGCAGCTGGCTTTACCTGTGTGTCTTATTAGACACAGGAACTACTTCTCCTTCACGAGCAGCTGGCTTTACCTGTGTGTCTTATTAGACACAGGAACTACTTC
>MJUT01064847.1:226913-243220 GCA_002080005.1 Gigantidas platifrons
TTGACAATCGTTCGTCTAAATTTTGACATACTCTATGATACATTTCTAATAATTGGTATACAGTAGAATGACCTTGAATGAATCCTGATTGGTAGGCATACAGAAGAGAATGTTCAAAAATATAATTATATGTATACTTATATACAGCACGTTCCATCACTTTCCCTATACAACTTAATAAAGATATGGGTCTATAATTTGAAGGACTGCTTTTGTCGTCTTTTTTAAAAGCTGGCATAATTCGCGCAATTTTCCATGTTGATGGAAATATGCCTTTCTGCAACGAAAAGTTAAAAATAATAGCTAAAGGTATACAAATGGTTTCAGAAGTACTCTTTAACATTTGATGGGTGATGCCGTCATCACCACAAGCTTTACCTATTTTCAATGTTTGTAAAATATCTTTAACATCCTGTACAGTAATATATATATTAGATAATAATGCATCAGTTCTTGATGGTACATCTGGGGGAACATGATTAGTATCATCAACAAATGAAATAGAACAAAAATATTTGTTCAACAGATTTGCCTTAATCTTGTCATCATATATCAATTCATTTGAATCATTATCATATAAGGGCGGAATAGAATCTAATCTAAAACCCAGTCATCCACAAAAACCGCCCTATTATTATATTGGAAAACGACTTGGTCAAATTCTACACTCTAGACTTCGTATGCATTGCAGCTCTTTAAACCAGCATCTTTACTCAAAAAATATTGTTGACTCCCCGTTTTGTCAATGTGGTGCTATTGAAACAACTGAACATTATTTGTTATACTGCCCTCTCTACAACGTACACAGACAGCTTTTTATTGAGCCCTTTTTGACGATCCTCTGATTTCATATGATCACTATCTTTTTGGATCACCCGAGTTCAGTTACGAACAACACGTTGAAATTTTCTTGGCAGTGCAATCCTTTATTATTAACTCGAAACGATTTAACAGAAATTAAAGTTGTCAATTGAACCCACGACTTGTCTTTTGACATATGACACAAACAGTGCATGTGCTCACTTTATTATTTTTTCTTTATATCATATTTCTTTTCATTATTTAATTTCACATATAACTGTATATTATTATATCAATTTTAATTTGTTTTAATTATTATATTAATTCATTATAATTTCTACCATTTGAGCATATATTCTGCTTTGTAAATTTAATTTCTTCAGGAAACGGATTAATATAAGTTTTGTAACTTGTTTCCGAATCCTATTAATGATTCATCTGAATAATTTGTACATATTCATGCTTGTATTGTATTATTGAATTACTTAATAAAATATGTTTACATTTACATTAAATATTTTGACGGATAATAATTGCTTAAAAAGAATTAAAATTAAAAATTTTCCCAATTGAGACATGTGACTTCCGGTTAAATTTTTTTATCTATGACATGATGGATAAAAAATTCTAACCAATCAAATTCAAGCATTTGCTACAAATTTATTTATTGGTATGTATTGTATAACTTTTGGAAGTATTTATTTGTCAAAACAGCCGCACGTGTGTTAGGCACAGACCACATAGTGACGTCACTTGAACACCTCGGCACTGTGTCAGGTGTCCAAGCTTGAACCACCTCGGCACTGTGCCAGGTGTTCAAGTGACGTCACTATTTGTCCTGGGCCTAAGACAGTGCGAATTCTTTTGACAAATAGGTATTTCCAAAATTTGAATAGGCAGTGGAGAATACACTCCAACTGTAGATTCTTAAAAATAATCAACGAGACCCGTTAGGGTCCAGTTGATTATTTTTAAGAATCTACAACTTGGAGTGTATTCTCTCACATAATACATTTCTATCTGCAACAGTCTTTTCATTTTATATGTTTACCTTTTTAATGTTCTGAAAGCTAAATAAGCCACAATTAACAAAAAATAAACAACAAAATTTTATCGGCATCCGTGCTTTCGATTCTCGTTTATATTTAGATATTTCAAGGTCGTTCAAGTGAATAGAATCGTTTATATTTAGACATTCCAAGGTCTTTCAAGTGTCCCCAATATTCACCTGTGGTCTATCTGATTTGTTAAGTTGCGGTCGGTTCGTTGGTTGTTCTTGTATTGCGAGAATACTCTTTAGTTCTGAACATAAATTGTGTCAGAACTCAAATATTTTGTATCGTCTCTTGTATATATTGATCAATTGCTTTTTTTAAGCAAATTGTTGAATTTTTTTTTAACAATGCTTATTACTATCAAGAGTTATATATACTAATTATAGAATTGATTAATGTGGTCAACTTAGCCGAGTGGTAAGATGGAAGTTTTAAAAGTCAAAGTAGACTTTAAAAAGCCCAGCAGTGGTTCGAGACATGAAAGTCCCAAAATAAGTAAAACACGTTTTTAAGCCTAAAATAGTAAAAGGTTAAAGTTCATATATTCAAGAACAAAAGAATGAATTTAAGTTGTTAAACTTGGTAAGGTAATTAATCTGACAACATAACACCAATATCTGAAGACATGCATTTCCAGCCCACTGTATAGCTATTGAAGTCCTTACAGAGAATGGGTATTAAAAATAATCCACTGTTCGAACAATAGTGTGACGTCAGAGAAATGTATTAACTACATTTTGTATCGATAACAATAGAACTAGTGTGTTCGAATAGTGGATTATTTTTAAGAATCTACAGTTTATTCTTTTGTTCTTGAATATATGAACTTTAACCTTTTACTGTTTTAGGCTTAAATACGTGTTTTACTTATTTTGGGACTTTCGTGTCTCGAACCGAGTCTACTTTGCCTTTCAAAACTTCCACCTAACCACTCGGCTACGGTGACCACACTACTATTCTCTATAATTAATATATTTGACTCTTGATAGTCAGCTTTGTAAAAAAAAAATATCAACAATTTGTTTAAAGAAGCAATTGATCAATATATAGAAGACACGATACAATTATTTCAGATCTAGCATAATTCATGTTCAGAACTGACGAGTATATGAACTCCTTTGAAATATATTCTCGCAATACAAACACAACCAACGAACCGACCGCAACTTAACAAATCAGACAGACCACAGGTGAACATTTGGGACACTTGAAAGACCTTGAAATATCTAAATATAAACGAGAATCGAAAGCACGAATGCCGATAAAATTGTGTTGTTTATTTTTTGTTAATTGTGGCTTATTTAGCTTTCTCAAAATTAAAAATGTAAAAATATAAAATGAAAACACTTTTTGCTGATGGAAATGTATTATGTAAGAGAATACACTCCAACTTGTAGATTCTTAAAAATAATCAACTCGACCCTGACGGGTATCGTTGATTATTTTTAAGAATCTACAATTGGAGTGTATTCTCCATTACTTAAATGTAAAATAAATATGTATTGTATTGACGAGTAAAGAAAACTAGAAGCTCACATGAGCCTGTAATCGCTCACCTGTAGCTCTTTTCACAAAAATTCGTAACTATAGTCCTAACTTTTTCACTTAAGATTATCTTACGGCAATTCCTAAGTCCTTTTCACAAAGATTATATTACGACAAATTTTAATGTTACGACTAAAATTACACTTACGATAACAAATTCTTCCTTAGGTGTACTCGATACTACATTATGTGATAAAGTTTGTCAGTGATTTGTGACAGGTCAGTGGTTTTCTCCGAGCACTCCGGTTTTCTCCACCAATAAAACTGACCGATACATTGCTGAAAGGGGCGTTAAACACCATAAACCATCTTTCTTAGCAACCTAGTTTCATTTCCATAGCAAAACATTTTTTTTTTAATAAAATTATTCTATAAAATATCCCCGGCACTGATTTATAAGCAGTTTTTTATGCTACAATGTATGATGTGTTTGTATGTTTATATTGAATGTTTATCTAATATATGAATCGGTCACCAATAACTGCACAAAATATGAACGGGTATGATTTTCGTATAAAGGAACATTTATGATGCATGTAAATTAAAATGATCTATAATAATTATCATTACTTGGAGTTGTGCGTCACCATCCATGCATGGTTACTTTAAGTAGAATTATTTTGTTAAGGGAATGTGAAAAAAAACCTATTCATATAATTCATTTTATCGGTTATTTGTCGGCAAAATATTTCCCCCCCCCCCTCTTTTTTTCCAATTAATCCCATCCCACATAGAATTAAGCACTTGTTCTTTTACTGATGAAAATTTATTCGGATTTTTCTGAGATGAGTTTATCATCTATCAATCACGAAGACGAATAAATATCCCTGTTATATATTTATATTAATATAACAGAAGAATGTACACAAGTTTATGTAATGCCAGAGTGTTCGATGAACATCGAAGTTGCCAGAAATTAATAAATTATATTACTAATATAAGGCAAAATCAAAACGATATCATTGGATCCAAAAACTTCCAGTCCTAAAGCGACTGTTCATACAAAACTTTTGTAAGCGGAGACTGTAGATATCTAGAAGAAAATCCCGTAATCCATTTTTTTTTAAATAAAAAATAATAATAATAAAAAGAAGAATTTTTACCAAGTTTGCTAGTAGTCTTTTCGATTGTCGATCGTTCCCAATTTGAAATATAAAATTAAAAGAATTAACCAGATTTGTTTTCGATTTTTTTCACTTACGATAAAAGATAAGACAACTATTTCTCTTAAGATCAAAATTTTACACTTACGACAGGATAGTTTTACACGTAAAGTTAGGGCTATTTTTACACTTAAGATTATCGTAAGTATTTTTGTGAAACTCTTTTTAATCTTCGTTTTACACTTACGACAATTTTTTATCGTAAGAATTTCTGTGAAAAGAGCCGCTGGTTTTCAATTTGACATCTAAAGTTGATAGAAAATGGGGGTGTTACACATAATTTTGAAAGTGGACCACCGAAAGATCATTTCAACTCAAATTTCTGAGCAAAAGATTTTGATGTGATTTTTATCTCATAATATTCCTAAACGGAATAAACTGGCTGAAAAAATCTCACAGAAAAACCCAGAATATATATTAAACTACTCATTGCCATGTAGCTGCAGCTAAAATTTGAGTTAATTTTGATTTGTAATAAAGCATAAATTGACAATTGAAGAAATTTCTATTTTTAGTAACAGCAACCATCTTGAATGGACGGCGGGGCTGTCGGACATAATTGTGAAAGGAACCCTCCCAAAGACCATCCCTGTCAGGTTTGGTTTAATTTGGTTCAGCGGTTTCAGGGGAGTTGATTTAAATGTGATATTTTATCAAAATATGCCTAATTTGCATAATCGATATAAATCGACTGAAAGAAAAATTTCACAGAAAAACCCGGAATATATGTTAAACTACTCCTTGTCATGTAGCTGCAGTTAAAACTTAAGCTCATTTTGATTTATACTAAAGCAGCAATGGACAATTAAGATTCCACCCCCCCCCCACCCCCTTTTTCTATTTTTAGCTTGGCGGCCATCTTGGTTGGAAGTCGGGATCACCGGACACAATTTTGGAAGGGGGCCATCCATGGACTATGCCACCAAAGTTTGGTTGAAATTGGCCCAGTGGTTTTAGAGAAGTTGATTAAAATGCAAAAAGCTAACGACAGACGGGTCAGGTGAGCTAATAAAAACAGACAACTTTATTATATAAAAATCAATGAATATAAACTTTTTTCGTACAGGATTTTTGTCATCTACGTAATAAATTTTAGACAAACAGGAAAATCAATATTACATTTATTTATCTAACAATAAGGTTCAAGTAGTTAGTACGTACACTACTGACCAAATAACCCATTAACATATTTAATACATCAACCGTGAAGCTTTTATTTTATCAATGAAATTTACTTACTATTATATTCTATTCTATTCTATTCTATATTTTAGCTTCAAATATTACGTACTTACCAAATGTACATGAAAATACTGCAACACAGCAGTAGAAATGAAAAACCTTCATCTTCTAAACGATGTGCTTATCATATGCTCAACATATTGGGTTTTGTTTATACAATTGCAATACCAAATCACATGACATTTAAACTATAAATAGCAGAATCACGAGATTTATTTATTACGGGTCTATTACACAGAAATACAGTCAAACCTGTCGTAACGGTCACCTTTATATAATGGTCACCCGCTCATAACGGTCACTTTTGTGCTCTCCAGGTGAATTTTACTATATATTTTAATTCAATATAGTGGTCACCTGTTCAATGTGGTCAGCGGTCACCATTTATAAGTAATTTTCAGCGTAAAACCTTTGTATAACGGTAAATGTTATTTTAAAAATAATACCGGAAATGATTTCAGAAGATCGGTATTTTTCTCAAATGTACCAAAACTAAATAAACAAACACCATGCATGCATTTTGTGAATAGTAAATTACATAAAGGACAGTTTATCCCCGGGCGTTATTGGGGATTTTTATTCATTACGAGAATAGAAATTCACTCACCAAAAATATTTTGTATCTAGTGCATCATGTCAAAATCAACATCCATAAATAGGAAAACTTTGAAATTTGACAACAAAGTGAAAGCGATAAATCATTGTGACGTTGGGAAAAGTTGTCGGGCTGTGAGCGAGGAGATGGGTGTTGGTCATACCCAGATAATGAACATTCTTTAAAGAAAACGTGAGATTCTTTACGATTTTGAAAACAATGTTCCCAGTTCAACATCGTGTTACTGGAAATTGTACTTTCGTTTATTAAATATCTTTATTTATTTATTTGTATGTTTTATTCAAATCATATCATATTGAGATAATTTCATCAACAATAAATGTAAACCAGAGTAAAATTACGACAGGAACAAAATAACAAGTAAAACATTATTAAAAACATAAGATGTAATGTGTAATGACATTTTTTTATTTACAACTAACGTGCAATATTTTGTCAAAAAATCTAAACCCTTCACATAAAGGTCACCTGTATTGTATATATAGCGGTCATTTTGTCAATCTCCCCCAGGTGACCACTATAGACAGGTTTGACTGTACTATTTATATCGTTCTAAATAATTTTTTTATTCGTTTGTCATAAAATAAGTACAAAATGTATGTTGATTTGATTTTTTTTTAAAAGGAAACATTGTAAATTGTTGTACAATAAACAAACAACTCTCTTGTCATGCAGTATCGTCACGGTATATGTTTTCGTCTCATTCATTTTATTTTGATTTACACAGCGCACGTGTTATTTTTTACCCGTCTTCCGGTTTCTATTTCTAGATAGTAAACAGGATGGCAACGTGACGTCTGTCAAAAATGTTTAAGATTGCTTTTAAAGACATAAGTACCAAAAATAGTGAACTTACCTACTGAACCATACTTTCGTAATGCCAAAAAATTACTTCATTTATAAAGTAGCTGGGAAAAAATCCTGAAAGGCTACATAAAATTTAACTATGTCGTCTGCATCTCAGACACCTGCTCTACCTGTCGTGTGATTGTCATGGTGTCACTTATCGTACTTGTAAACAAAAGAGCTGACTGAAATGTACCGGTTTCTTATATAAAACAGCAGTGCATTTTGGTTTCAGCACTAAAAAAACAACAAAAGTGAACACAATTTTGAAAGTGGTCATTTTCAAACATTCTGTTATTTTATTTAGATGTAGTATAATTTATAGATGGCCAGAACCATGAAATTTTAAAACCAGCCATTTACGGATTTTATATTCGTTTCCATCCCGTATATTGGCCCTGTTTTTACTTAAGACGAAAACATGTGACGCCATTTACTGACAGCAGAAGTTGACAGATAATCGAGAGTATATTAAAATACAAGAATGGCTTTTCAAACAATCTTATGTACATAGAAATATTTAACTAGCCATTCTTTGATAATTCCAATCGTCATATGAATTAAGGGTTAACACTGTCAATCGCCAGATCGGAAAATCGATAATACGTCGAAAACCCATAACACGAGGATAAGTAAAGGTTATCTTTTGGGACGAATACAATAATTTCGTGGTTTTAACCGGTAATGACACAAGATTAGTTTGTTTAACAGCTTCCCGTCTACCTCCTATTAAATTATTATATATTTATCAAATTATATCCTTTATTTTATTTCAATTCTAAGAAATGGAGTAAAAACTCCATATTTTTACAGATTTATTTTCAACAAGATTCTTTATAATTTCATCTGTTTTTTCTTTATTTATCGCGTTCGTGTCCATATATCCATACAATCTTATGGTAACAACAAGTTGCATATTACGGTCCTGTAAGAGTATATAAGACCGGTATAAACAAGTTCAGAGTTATTTTACATTTAAGCGAAATAAACACTTCGACACAAACGTAATTCAGGTAACGTTTTCGGCCACATGTTTTCTCAACAGACACTTCTTTCTTTTAGTATTTAGACACAATTTACTTGTCTTTAGTGAAAGAATCTTTGTACTGATATTGCTGTACAGGCGAAATATATCACAAACAGTAGTTTTCTAACCGATAGCACGTCTTATTCCGACATGAGCAAACTTTTGTTAAAAATGTTGTTGTGCACACAAGACGTTATAAACGTTGTCAGCACACTTTTAATCCACAGGCACTTGGGTCCAGGATATTTTATTCTTCAATTTTATCAATAAAATGTGCATCTACAACGTATATGAACCCGTTTGACGCTTCGTTGTGAAATAAACGCCTTTAAGAACTATACCCTATTTTCGTAATATCTACTATATACATGTATAGTAGATATTAGGAAAAGAGGGTATAGTTCATAAAGCCAAAATGCGTTTATTTCACAACGAAGCATGTCAAACGGGTTCATATACGCTGTAGATACACATTTTATTGATAAAATTTAAGAAGAAGAAAATATCCTGGACCCAAGTGCCTGTGTTTTAATCATGCTATAGTTTTGCATCAGGTGCTCCGGAAGGTTAAGCATGATCTAATGAGTATCTACCTCGTTTATAACTCAGTACATAGCTGGTTTTCCTCTTGATATTCGTTTTGGTTGTTTCTGGTCACCGACTGCTAGTGTCGTTTTGGTTGTTTCTGTTCACCGACTGCTAGTGTCTTGCTCTGCGTGAATTAAGATGAGCAGCGGTGAAATAAAAGAGTTGCATTTTCATTGGCACTCAGTATACTAGTAATTGATCGACGCATGTTTTTTTTTTTTTATTCAATTGTAGAAGTAAAATTTGTATTACAATTTCTGTTTGCATAGGATTGTTGCCCTTATAAAATCATATAAGTTATTAGATTATTAATTTTAATCTAATAGCATTAAACTGCCACAAAACTCTTATAAATATTATTCGTATTTTAGAGATCACAGTTTCGATTCAGAAGAAAGAAGGAGAGTAAGAGGAAGAACAAAGGAATCTTATATATCGACAGACAGAAATTCTATACAGAAGGGAACTTTGGGTATTCGGTGGGAGAAATCAAGGATAAACGAATCCAAGATTCTACCGTCACGAAAAATGGGTTTACCAGAATGACTATCTTATTATTAGAACCAGATATCAATAGATAAGAAGACTGTATTTCATTATGTCAAATGTCTGCATTCTTATTAAATTTTGATATGAAATATTGATAATAGATATAAACATATTATTCTTGCATTTTTCTTGACTTAAGTCATATCGATGAAACTGGTCATCAAGTACATTATACCCTAAAATAAAGATTCTAGGGGAAAAACATCATTACCTCACATGGGTCTATGGCCCAGGTGAGCAATGATGTTTTTCCTCTAGAATCTTTATTCATCACTTTGCGTCCGTCGGTGTCGTCGTCGTCGGCGTAAGACATCTTCTTCTCTGAAATCATTGGGTCAAATTGAACCAAACTTGTTACAAATGTTCATTGGCATGAGGACATGAGATTTTCCTTATTTGGTGCCGATCAATAATTCAACATGGCCACCCGGGTTCAAAATGCATTTTTATTGGCCAATTTTCAAATCTCTTCTTCTCAGAAGCTATAATGTCTATGAATCTGATTTCTAGTGTGAATGATGTTTGGATGGTCCTCTGTGAAGTTTCCTCATTTAGCGCCGATTCGAAATCCAAGATTATATACTATTTTATTAACAGGTGGCGCTACTGTTGGCGATACCCAATTTCGTTGAAGTTCGGTATTTCTACAAAATTAATATGTATTTTCAACAGATGTCGTCAGCATGTGTTTGTATATTTCAAAAGACAGACGCCTTTCAAAATAAGAGACATTCGTTAATCGGATGAACACATATTCATTATATTCATTGAGTTCTGTGTTAAATATAAAACTAGAAACAGCAGTAACCCGGATCTTTATTACTTACGGTAGTAATGTTACAACCCCATAAAATGAAACGAAAACATAACATATCAACAACATGGATATCGTTCCTTACATATTTCAAATACAAAAACAAATAATATACAAACATAGAAAAATTTTGCCATGAATAGCCATTACAGCAAAATCAGACGGGGACATCGGAGAAGAATGAAATTTTGCAGGATGGTTGTTATCCATGTAAGCGCGTTACATTTGCGGTTCCGATCAATTCATAAGTTCTTTCTTCTGCATTTGATTAGCAGAAATAGGCAAATACAGGGTGTGTATTTTTTATTTGCATTCACATGCTCAAAATATATACCGTGTATATTACACCCGCCCACATTTACACCCAGTGTTAAATTTACATACAGTATTTGCACTCGTCAAATTTACATACGTATAGTATGTGAAAATACACACAGGCATTTGACCGATGGAACTTAATTTGCCCGTGTTTGCCACAGGGGTACGTATTTTCAGGGCTAGTAATGATGTAGATCCTCTATTTGTGGGTCCTGGTTCCACACGAATACTAGAAAAAAAAACATGTGAAAATACATAGGTAATGTATCTGACTCAAAATATAAACCGGGGGATACAAATCTGGACAGAAATATTTAGGAAATTCATCCATTATGTAATAATCATGACCATTTTCTTGTTAATTTATAAATATAAATATCCATGTTTATATGCAAGTAAAACATATAAAATCTTGAAACAATTGATGCACATGCGTAAAAGAGCCATATCATTCAACTATAGCAAGATTAAAAGTGTGGCCGACAACGTTTACAAGTTCGTAACGTCTTGTGTGCACAACAACATTTTTAACAAAAGTTTGCTCAAGTCGGAATAAGACGTGCTATCGGTAGAAAACTACTGTTTGTGATATATTTCGCCTGTACAGCAATATCAGTACAAAGATTCTTTCACTAAAGACAAGTAAAGTGTGTCTAAATACTAAAAGAAGTGTCTGTTGAGAAAACATGTGGCCGAAAACGTTACCTGAATTACGTTTGTGTCGAAGTGTTTGAGAAAACCAGCGCCTTAAAGTAAAGGTTAATTCAGTCGGACACTATTGGGACATGGCGGAATAGTTTGCACAAACAATTTTGGACAGATATCAAAGAAAACTGGATAAAAAAGGAAAAACTTACCTTCAAGCGGCGGGGGTACAAAACGTTGTTGATGACGTAGGTTTCCCACCCTCGATATAGTGATATTAAATTAATTCCAGCCATTTCCTTTCAGCCTTAGAGTTCAAAGAATATAGAAGATTTTTGAAGGAGCAGCCAAGAAATATAACTTTTGTAAAAGTATTTGACCAGCATGTCCATAGATTTCAGTCTCCATATAAGAAGGTAAAATTGAACATCAACATATTCTGAATTAATAGTTAGTTTCTTGATCAATTTTTATTCTGGTAAGAAAAAGCATAAAGTTCTAAATATCCATACAATCTTATTGCAACAAAAACTTGCATATCCCAGTCATGTAAGAGTATGTATAATGGCGCAATATATATATATGCAAGTTGTTGTTTCCATAAGATTATCACATATTTTATTGAAATAACGCTGAATTTGCGGCGTGTTATTTGCCCCCAGGGCAATAACATTTTACGAGGGCAATAACATATCTGCCCTGGCAAAATATGTGATAAATAGATTAATACATGGCCTTTTTCATATTGCCCTTGTTATCATCCCTCGACTGATATCGTCCCTCCGGCCGATATCATGGTCTCGGGCTGATAACAAGGGCAATATGAAAAATGCCATGTTTTAATCTATATAATGATATGGATATAAGGACACGAACACGATAAATAAAGGAAAAGGAGATGAAATAATATAGAATTTTATGGAAAATAAATATGTAAACAGAAAGCTAAAAAGGGGTGATAATGTACTGTACAGTACAATGTTGTTCTTTTTTCTCTCCATGTAATAATTTGTTGTCATGTACCCTTTTGCTTAATCATTAATGTGTAACTATTTTCACTTGATCTTTGTAACGGTTGATTAGTTATACAATATCTTTGGGCTTGATTTGTAGTACAGGAGTCTGAAATTATACCAATAGGTTTATGGGATACGATCGCTTGGCAATGAGAAGATCGCCGGTCAGTTAGAATAAAACAACTATCCCAATTGACAGGCGGCTTCACATTGCAAGCGATCTTATCCCATAAAAGCCAATGGATATAATTTCCTGGTACTGGCCTGGTACTGTTGTATTGAGAATGCTAGATATTTGCACGGACTATGTCAGCAAGCGGAGGTTTCAGTTCAATGGAATGAAATCCTGTGTGGTTCAATTTTCAAAATCCTCAGTCATTTTGATTGGACAGGAATTAATTCCAGTGGCGGATAGTCACATCCATTTAGGAACTGAACTTAACAGAAAACTAAGTACACATTCTAGAACGACAAATACTTGTAGGAATGGTAGAAACACTTATTTTCCCATTACTAACATCAGAGATAACAATACAAATCCTTTAGTTCTAGTTAAACTGTACAAGTCTGTCGTAATACCTAGCTTTTCATACGGTTGCGAAATCTAGCATCATTTAAAGAACATAGACCTGTTACTCCTGAACAGACTCCAACACTTCGCTGTAAGCAGCGTACAGAAATTCAGCACACTAACACGATCAGACATGTGTGAAAGCATGGTTGGACTACGAAGTATGATTTGTATAATCGAAAAGAGTAAATTGTTTTTCCTTGGAAAACTGTGTAAAATATACAATGGGTATCTAGTGAACAATATATTCATACATAGGCTTTCCATGTCAGAAAATTGAAATCGGATTGGATTTATTCTAGAAATACTGAACAATAATTCTTTTAATTTTAACAATTTCCTTAAATCTCAATTAAAAATAAACCAATAAATAATTTTAGGAGTTGAAAAAATTGCAGTAAATTGCAAAACTACCTCGAAGTCATAAACAATGACTAGAACTAAGAAGACAGCTAGAAAATCTACTAGAGGTATTTAGAACACACGTACAAATTATTAATAGTGACTGGTTTATTTCATTGGTGAAGCAAACGCTCAAAGACCAGTATAACAAACTGTGGCACTCCAAAAATGAATATTCCACAAAAGCCTAAACTTACATTTATTTAAAGATAATTTTATGCCTGAACCATATCTTGAAATTTTGGACTCAAGAAATGCCATTATTATATGTAATTTAGAACCACTAAAATCAAAGATTACCGAGTGAATTTGGAAGGTGCCAAAATATCGAAAGAAACAATAGGAAATGTCCCCTCTGTGACACTAATGACATTGGAGATGAATTTCATTATATTTTACAATGTCGATACTTTGAACAAAACAGTAAGCAGTTCATTCCAAGTTACTTTAGAAATAGGTCAAATGCTCAAATTTAAACACATATTATGACCGTCACGAAAAAATCAGACCCTTTGAAGTTATGTAAAATGATAAAAGTAATAAATGAAGGTGTGTATGCTACGGGCTAATCTCTGTGTCCATTTCTGTTTCCCTGTAATTGTACATGTATATATTTGTAAATAGCTTTGTAATTATCTATACCTATGTATTTCAATGGTTTGTTGATAAATAAAGATACAGATTTTAATTAATTCTAATGCAATTATAATGTAACGCGTATTTTCATTGGTTATCGAGAGCTGTCAAATCATTCTCTATCCAGAGTTGTCGTTCCTGCTACGCTACACAACATCTCTGTCAACGCTCATTACACAAGATTTTTGTAAAATTTAGAAACAGTATAAAAAATCTACTTAAAATTGTTTTAATTATTGTAAATATCAATAAAGATGAAAATAAATCACTCATTTAAAATAAATTCTCTCCTAAAAATGATTTGTGATCGTTTTTAACTTTTTAATTTTTACCTCCACAAAATATGGTGGGGGATAAAATCATTTTTAAGAGAGAATTGATTTGAAATGTGTGATTTATTTTCGTCTTTTTTGATATTTACAATAATTAAAACAATTTTAAGTACATTTTTTTTACTGTTTCTAAGTTTTACAAGAATCTTGTAAAATGAGCGTTGACAGAGATGTTGTGTAGCGTAGCAGGAACGACAACTCTGGATAGAGAATGCTGTCAAATAAGCAGTTGACATGCCTGAAGGAATGCTATATTCCTACGCCGAATGCACTTGTTTGTAAACAATATGGCTGACCCAGATATTTCCGACTATGAATTTGACGCTGACGACCTATTATTGATGCCGATTATCATTCCACAGTTTAACATGCAAGATGAGTTTCCAGATTAAGACTCTGAGGACTCAGAGGGAGAAGAAACGGACAAGGACATCACTGGCACAGATATTGAATCGTAAAATCAGGAAGCCGAAGCGGCAGTAGACGACGTCTTCCTGTTCAGATTGAACGTAGGTTCATTAATGAACTAAGCACATTAATTGTATTTGAAACATTTATTTACGAAATACTCTAATGATTACTATAGTAATTCTTATGTGATATATATTACAACAAACAGGTTGGTATGGCAATTCCTGAGCCGTGTATCCTTGTATCGTGACATCCCTGTTTGGTGGTATCCGTATGCTCTTCTTCTCTGCACAAAAGATCCTATAAACTGGCCGTCATTAAGTGTGCAGAGAAGAAGAGCATACAAATACCACCAAACAGGGATGTCACGATACAAGGATACACGGCTCAGGAATTGCCATACCAACCTGTTTGTTGTATGATGCAACCTACGGACAAATCAGCGATCCCTGATGACTTAGACATTGCACCATCCCTTGTGTCCTACCAGTATCGAAGCAATCAACTAGTTCCAGTCCACATAAGCAATGTCACTACCAGTCACCATTTCACCAAAGGCCATCTTGTGTAATCTTCAGCCAGTTTCGGTAGCTGACATTGTCTTACCTGAAGATACCAGTTCTGACGTTCTGCACAATGTCACATTACCAACTGACCTCAGTAACGAACAACTGGAAGAAGGGAAAAGATTACTTCAACAGTTCAGAGACGTGTTCAGCACATCAGACACGGATATAGGACACACAACAGCAGTTCGTCATCACATTGACTTGGCTGAGAACACACCATTCAAGCAATGGCATTGACGTGTTCCACTATCGATGTTCGACGAAGTTAGGGACCACTTACGACAGCTACTTGCAGCAGGAATAATCCGTCGTTCCCACTCACCTTGGTCGTCGAACGTCGTTTTATGCCGAAAGAAAGATGACAAGTTGAGAATGTGTATTGACTATCGGCAGCTGAACACAAACACCATCAAAGATTCCTACGCCTTACCAAAGAGTGAAGAAATACTTGATGCACTTGGTGGAAACCATTATTATACAGTATTAGATACGAAATCCGGTTATCATCAAGTAGAAGTAGAAGAATCGCACAAGCAGAGCACAGCCTTTACAGTAGGACCTCTAGGATTATACGAATTCAACCGCCTACCCTTTGGCCTAGTGAATAGCCCTGCGACATACCAGAGGCTCATGGAAGAGGTACTTGGAGACTTACACCTAGACATCTGCTTCATTTACCTAGACGATCTGATTATCTTCTCCAAAAGGTAAAATATATTTAGGTTTAAAAATTTCAACATCATACACAAGTGTTTAAAAATTTCTCGTTAAGTTAAAAATAAAACATAAAACTGCCATCTTTAACTGAAACTTCAATCCACCAATTGTAGCTGCTGAGAACTTTCTCACCAAGGATAGCCCATGAAAGCCATTCAGCTTATTTCCAATGGGGTCCTTTATAAGTATCAGCTTAAAGTTCAAGTGGACATTAAAAGACCAACATGAGCGGGTAGAGGGATTACTTAATTTTAAAATAAGTACATTATCTATGAAAATATATATGTATATATAATTGTCATTATTATGATATGAAACGTCTTTCCCGTTCTTCACTGGTATGTATGAAGTGCACTTCACTTCTTTTTTAAATCTTTGCAAATCATTGATGGATTTGATCGAATCGGGTAGAGAATTCCAATCATGGATTCCATTGTAGTAAAA
>MJUT01064847.1:250243-270016 GCA_002080005.1 Gigantidas platifrons
CTCAAGAGACTACGTTCCGTGGCCGTGTAGAGACGTACTCGTTCCTCAAGAGACTACGTTCCGTGGCCGTGTAGAGACGTACTCGTTCCTGTTCGTACCTGGGGCCTTTTAGGCATAATTGACTATAAAATTTAGGTACAAAATTTATTATCAAAATTTAGTTCACATTCAAATTTATACACAATGTCTACTTAATTATTACTTTAGGAGTAGTGTGACGGTTTGAATTTTAACAAACCGTAACTTAGACCCAGCAATAAAAGGGGGCCAATAAGCTTGCACAAAATGATTAGATTTACACCACATTTTGGAATTGAATATTAAACTGAATTCGAAATCACTATTTGGAATTAAACACAATTCCTTGGGGAAACATACATGGTCCTTAGATGAAGTTGCAACGTTAGATGTCTTATATAGGAGAGAAAATCGTTCTCGTTATTTCGCTATCGCTCGGGATAAATGGGAGAAATAATGTTGCCCATGTTAAAACTGGATATAAATGTGACTTTTTTTTTATAATTTGTTTTTATTATTTATTTCTTTTATTTTATTAATATATTATAAATATGACTTTTATTGATTATTTGATTCATTAAATAATATTCTCCTTACATAATGTAATGTTGTACAAGTTATTAAGACACTTTCTGACGGTACTTTATAGCCACTTCTTTATTTTCATCTCACATAGTATTATATAATAGTTACTGATATGGAGGGCAATATCAGGATATACAGACTGCCCAAGGGTCGTGGTACGGACCAGTGGAAATGATATTGCCTGAGCCGTATTTTAATTATTGTCTTTTTTCCTTTTATTTTTAACAAAGCTTACTATCAAGAGTTAAATACACTAATTATAGAAGTTATTAATGTAGTCAACTTGGCCGAGAGGTAAGATGGAAGTTTTGAAAGTCAAAGTAGACTTGAAAAAGCCTGGCATTGGTTCGAGTCACAAAAGTACCAAAGTAAGTAAAACACGTTTTTAAGCCTAAAATAGTATAAAGTTAATATTAATATTAATATCACGATAAAATACAAAAATAAAATTGTAGATGTAATTTAAAAATAATAATAATAATAATTCTTTTACCTTGTTCTTGTATTTGTTTTAAAAAATTTTTTATCCAAATGTTAGAAATTTCTGAACACAATGTATATACACATGATAAGGATGTATAATTAGTTCTTATTTTACATTTGTTAATCTCAGGGAATTATAATCAAGTTTTTAATATTACATTCTATATTCTGCCATTTTCAATACCATTCGATGTATTTTA
Organism: Gigantidas platifrons; assembly: GCA_002080005.1. Taxonomy (NCBI): domain Eukaryota; kingdom Metazoa; phylum Mollusca; class Bivalvia; order Mytilida; family Modiolidae; genus Gigantidas; species Gigantidas platifrons. The sequence goes on from MJUT01064847.1 coordinate 251,530, forward strand.
TATACGAGTATAAAGAGACCTTTCTTTCAAGATGCGAACTTTCTCTACATGGTGGTGTTTTCTTTTGACATAGTACACATATCCAAATATTACAGCCACTATGCATATAACACCAACCAGGACCGCAGCTACAGATGTACCACTTAATTTATTTGACTTCTTGTTGCTTGTGTTGTCTGTTTTCCTTTGCGTTAAATCATCAAAATAATCATCTCCCAAACTTTCTGCTGGAGATGTACCACTTAATTTATTTGACTTCTTGTTGTCTGTTTTCATAGGTGTTAAATCATCCACATAATCATCTCCCAAACTTTGTGCTGGTGGACTGTTTTTGTTTGTAAAGAAATATGGTGCCTCCTGAAGTATGCAATAAAGTAAAAACGATAAAATATGTGCACTGAATATGTCTGCATAAGTAAGTATTAAATTCTACAACAATGTCTGTACGGGAGGTTAAAGAATAATATTTCATTTAAATTAAAGCTACAACAGAGTGAGAACAATTTATTAGTCTATTCAAATAATTCTCAATAAATATATGGATTCTCTGAAACTGATATTATCAAAATGCTCGAGTTATTGATTGACAGCATATTTGTTATGATTGGTGAACATGTTTTTCAACAGACAGGCAGCATTCTTATGGGTACCAACTGTGCCCCATTCTCGTCGACTTGTTCTTTTATTCGCACGAGGCAGATTTCTTACGGGGGTTTCTAAAAATAAACAAAAAGAAGCTAGCCCATATCGATGGTGTGCTTTCACTAAATAATTCTACGTTTGGTGATTTTGTTGATCGCATCTATCACATTGAACTTGAAATAAAGGATACCACGGATACAGCTAAGTCTTCTTCATACCTTGATCTACAGTTCGAAATTGGCAGTGACGGCCTGTTAAAACGAAACTTTATTACAACAAAAGGGACGATTTTAATTTCCCCATTTTATGTAGCAACATTCCAGCGGCTGCTATATATGGAGTGTATATTTCTCAGTGGATCCGATATTCTAGAGTCTGTGGTTCATATCCTGATTTCCTTGATTGAGGGTTGCTGCTAACAAAAAACCTACTAAACCAAGAGTTCCTATTGGTAAAGTTTAAATCATCACTTTTACGGTCGCTATCATAACTTGGTCACCCGCTACGGAATATCTGTGTCACAAATGACGACGGATTTGTTCCGTTTGTCGTAATCACAATCCGGTCTTCTCCTAATTCATGACTTATCACCGGATTTGTAACAAGTGTAACCAGATGGATGCCACATCGGGAGCAGGAACTGCTAACGTTTCTGGAGCACATGAATTCATCCCCGGTTTATTAGTAGGGTTTATGTTGCTCGATATTTAGTTTTCGTTGTCTTTTTGGTCATTGTATTGCCTGTCCTTCTTTTGGTCATTGTATTGCCTGTCCTTCTTCGATTTACGACTTCTGATTACCACTTTGGTAGATTCAAACTTTTCTTAAATAATCTGTAAGAGGAGTTGCGATCTTAACAGAAATGACATGGGTAGCTAATACAAATTACATGTAGACATATGTAATATTCATATCGCCGTAGGTTTCCTATCAAGTAATTCGAAACTAAAACTAGTCCTATTTTAAGTTGTTTGAGATATCCTGATATAAAGATTCACACTGACTCCCAATATAAAAAAGATGCAAAGGTCAACAGCAAGACCCATGGCAATCTTATTTGAAAAAATCTTACATCGCTTGGACATTCCACTGGAACACCGGGACTCCATGACTTTCTCTTCTGTCCAACTGGTTCAATCTGATCAAATACGTATACCGGTATGATATAATGAAATATATTAGAATACTATAGACACTATGCAATTAAAGTCTCATGTTCATGATATATTGCTTTGCAGAATATTTTACCTTGGTATTACACAAGTGTATCTCGTTATCTGTATAATACCATGGTGTAAGTGTAATATATCTCTTGGAAGATTGGAGTTCGAGCCTTGATATGCTCAAACAGAGAGTTTGTAAAACTAATTGTTGATTTTTCTCTGCTGTCACACAGTATAAAGGAGACGACGGAACAAACACTGGCCAGGTTTGAATCGGAATAATGCCTCTAGCTGTGGTAATATGTATATTATAGCCATTTGTTAAAGTCACCTGGTACTACATGTATATAAGTGAGTCAAATATACTAATTTTGTAGAAGCCGCCATTAAAATATGCAACGGGAATACTTTGTTTTCATCATCATATTAACTCAAACTTTTTCCAGTTCCTATATAATGTGATTATGGTTCTTCTCCCTCACACATACGTGATCTTTACTTATCCTGTTTAGAAGCTTTGATTGTATAGCTCTCAATGACTTTTAAATTATTTGGCTTTCTAATCTTTTGACATTGACCTTCGATGAAGGTTATTCCAGAAAAGCATCGTGCGGACTAAATTAGATATCTACGTTTGTATTTCACTTAGAAAGTATTTATATAGCTTACCATATTGTCCCACAATGCATAAGCAGCAGATTCCTGTCCACGTTCACTCAGATGAAAGCAGTCAGGTGAAAAGTAACTAAGGTCTACGGAACCATCCTCCTGAAAAATCATTGTATTTATAGTCATTGACAAAAATCAGAATAAATCAAATGTAATTTCAAAATATAATATCAACCTGCTTGTATATTTCATCCCCAGACAAGCACATGAGAGATTTTGTGAGAGTTCGTGGTTCCATTTTTTTTTTTGCTTTGTTTAAATTTAGTCCAATCCGTTCTACATGAGCTGTTCCACATACGCAGCGTTTTTCAGATGGTTTTCACATGTTGAGAGAATAGTATGCTCACATATATATACATATCTACGTTTTAGATACAGCTCATAATTAGTAAAAATATCTTGGTAGTGGTCATATTAAGTGCTTACTGGAAAACCAATATTACCCAATCTTATCCTTGTTTTTATCACTTTTATTTGTGGTAATTTAAAATACATTCTTCCTTATGCCCAACCCATATTTTAATATAATGACTTATTATTTGCATACTTCTTCGCGTCGTCAGATAGTGGGAATACAGCTAACTTGGCTATTGACCACCATGGAAGTCGTTTAACTTCAGCATTCAACAAAAAGTTCTCTGTGACACTCTGATGATGGATTAATTCCCGAAAAAAGTAAGGCGGAAGTATATTTAGGTAGTATAGAATCGAAGGATACCACGAGATTTACATGAAAAAGGCGTGCAAAAAATAAACCGCTTTGTTTACATTGACCGAATTTGGCATTGGAAGCCTTGTATATATTGGAGTTATTTTCTGCCCTTTGCTTATGTTATATTCATATTGACAAAACGTCTAGTGCCTGTGATCATACACATTGACACTTGTCCTGTATATTGTATCCATTCATATATTATTTAATATAACTATTGCATTTACAACAACTGCTTCTCATTTACTACCATTTGAGACCATATCTTTGTGATTGAGTGAGATTTCCAAGAATTTGATATTTCTACCTGAGACAAACAACTATTTCAGTATTGTCTCTCCTGATGTAGGCTTTCCGATTCCCCCACAGCATCTTCAAACGTTTCTTATAACTATATTTTACTGAAATTTCACAATCTTGTTATTATTAGATATATCATTACAATGAAAACAGAATGCACACGACACGTTTCTGGCATAACCTTGATCATGTACGCTTAAAATTGAAAGCTAAATAACTTTAAATTCTTTGGGAGCAAGTAAATCAAAGGGTCTAAACAGGATAATCAAAATAATTGTAAAAATCCATTAACTTCATATTACCTGCATTGAAATCTGTGATAAGGAAAATATATTCCGTCGGAAATTGAATCAAATACGTACATTCAAATTCAACATTACTTCCTAGATAGTGTATGCTATCTTATGCTTTGCCAATATATAAGGTTCGTAATGCGAAATTTTTACATAAAAAACGGCCAGTTTTCCTCTAAAAAGCGACATAATGTGCTCATATTATTATACTTTTTTGATGTATTTAATTAATTCTTGTTTTTATTTAGTAATCTAATGATGGTACTTACATGTGTTGGTATTTGTGTTTCGGAAAAGAATGGTTGAGTCACAACGGTGAAATCGTCCCTGGTGTCATATCTACCAGAATTAACCAAATCCCGGACTGCTTTCTGATAAGCCAAAACATATTCTTGTAATTCGTCTTTATTCTTACCAGGAAAAGCACCGCATCGACATCCAAAACTGTTATATCATAATTATAATATACATGTAGTTTTATAGGAATTTCATTATATGAGGTAAAACCCCCGATAGCATATTAATGTTCTTCAAAACCATTAAAATTTATTTGTGTCGCCTTGTTGTGCAGATCATGTTTTAAACGTTTGTTGTTTGATACTGAAATTAATACTTTTCTATGAAAATATCTATAATTTTCAAAAAAAGAAGAATCCACCAAGTTGGGATATATGTACATGTTCTATTAATTACTAGAAAGGAGTGGTGTATCCTACATCCAGGTGAAGACAACAGCCATGTCTATTAACTAAAGTTGCTATAAGCGTATAATTTTACAAGCATTTTCAATCACTGGACAGCGGTTTGTTACGATTTTTTTTATCCCTCGACTACTCTCATATGTCTCGTGTGTACAAAAATGTATTTTTTTAAAGTAGTCAAGGGATAAAAAAAAATCGTAACAAGCCCCTGTGCACGACCCCCGGATGAAAAGGATACTTTTGTTTAAATGATAGACGTTTGACTCATCACAGTCACTTGAAGTTTCAAATACTAAGGGGCCCGGGTGGCTCAATGAGTTAAGTCGCTGGATCTAACAATTCATACAAGCCTATCACCAATAGGGTGTGGGTTCGCGCCCAGCTTTGTAAATTACAAAAAAGGGTGCACTCGACTCGCAACCGCAAGTGATAAAGTTTACCAGTTGCTTGCCCATGGTCGGTGGTTCTCTCCGGGGACTCCGGCTTCCTCCACCACTAAAACTGGTTGCCATGATATAGCTGAAATATTTTTGAAAGTGACGTTAAACACCAAAAATCAAATCATTTTCAAAAACTAAAAAACAAATAAGAAAACAAAATTTCTAATTTTTTTTTATTTTTGGAACTTCAAGAGACTGTGGACTCATAATCATAGACTGGTAAAATACATTTACATGTCTATGCGTAGATGCGATGCTCGTCTGTAGGCTGTGCCTAATCCATATTAACAAGGTTAAACAGAAGAGAAATAGGTTTTAATATATCGAAAACGTCACAACTTATCACGTTCATAGACAATTTGTCAATAGCTGGAAATCATATCTATCGTTCAAAAATTTCTAAAGCCAGAACAATTCTATGAAAACTGATTCGGTATAATCATTCTTTCTGTGCCACCATACAAACTATCACAGCATGTTGTCTACAAAAACAAGATTTAACGATAAAGGAAGACGTTTTAGTACAAATATGGAATCACATCTTGCCCAGTTTCATGCAAAAGAAATTTACATTCCAAGAAAAAATTTAGTATGGCGGATTTGTTTTATTCTGCGCATGGTTTTTCCGATAAAGGAGAAACATTCAGGCGTTTCATGAGCGAGACATCAATCGATACTGTTGAAATGAGCAACTAAAATTTCCTCTGACAATATTTAAAGTAATAATAACTAATTAAACTCATGGAAACTGACGTTTACAACTACTTGAGAGATAACATTTATCCAAAGGGATACTCCAAGGATCATAATAGGAAACTTAGGTCAAAAGGCAAAACATATGTAGTAAATAATAACAAGTTATTTTGGATGAATCATAACAATGAACTACGTGAGGTGTTAATGAACAAGTTTGACATCAACTCAATTTTACAAATTTTTCATGATGGCAAAGGCCATATGGGCATGGAAAAAACATATGCAGCAATTGCAGAATTGTATTATTGGAATAACATCCATGAAAGTATTGGAAATTACATTAAATCATGCGACGAATGTCAGAGATTGAGTACTCTGAAAAAAAGACGACATAGAACTACATCCTATCCCTGTTATATCCCCTTGGTACCATGTTGGTATGTACCTTGTTAAAATGCCGACCTCTAATTCCGGGAATAAATACATTTTGACCATTATGGACTATTTTACAAAATGGCCACACGCCGTAGCTATTCGAGATAAATCGGCTGAAACGATAGCTTCGGCACTGTATGATATTTGTATGGTAATGGGGTTTCCCGCTGTGTACAGCAGTGACCAGGGCAGGTAATTCGCAAACGGGATTGTGAAACAACTGGTGGAAAAAACAAAGGCATCCCAAAGAATATCAACCACGTACCATCCGCAAACGAACGGGCTGGTTGAACGTTACAATAAAACAATACAGTGCATGATACTAAAAACATGTTCTCCGGAACAAGATGATTGGGACGAAAACCTAAAAGAGATCGTGTTCGCCTATCGATCAATGGTCCACAGCACAACAAAAATATCTCCATTTCAAGTTATGTTTGGTAGGAAACCCATTCAAAAGGAATCCGATTTATTGGGAAACACTGAAGAATTGTCGGAAAGGCAGATATAGTCCGCAGTAAACAATTTAACCGAATTAAGGCTGTCAATTAAGAAAACAGTAAAGGAAAATGTGTCTTCCTCACAAGAAAAACAAAAGCTGAGATATATCACACGTAAAAATGCAAACAAAAACCAAAATTCACGAGACAAATCATTTCATGTCGGAGACAATGTTTTGGTTTTCAATTCACGAAAAGCAAACCGAAAGGGTTCAAAACTAGAGAAGGATTGGTTAGGTCCTTATGTATTGAAAAATATCACACCTAAAGGTGTGGCCTCTCTAAGCAACATACCTGCGAAAGATATAAAAACAAAACAAAATGTCAAAAATATTAAAAAATACATTCATAGAAAAGAGCAAGATGATTGCATTGTTATGGCATTAATCAACAGTTTATGCCTGTAGATAGACGATGGTAGCAAGAACAAATCGAGACCTGAGAGTGTTCGTTGTCGATAAAATCTGTATATCTAATTCAGATATCACAAAAGAAATTGGAAAACCCCTCTAATATAGTAACCATGAAAGGGGATGGTAATTGCTTTTTAGGTCGATGGCTTATGCTCTGACTGGAAGTGAGAGTCAACACCCCAAAGTGCACGATTTTGTTGTACAATGGATGACCGAAAACAGCAGCAAAATAGAAAGCACTTTCGGAAAAGATTACTTAAATCAGAGTGGCATGACCGATGACGGAGTGTGGGCAACTGAAGCTGAAATTTTGTCAACGGCAGCTGCGTTAAATACTGACATCTTCATTTTCTGCAAAGTTGGAAAATTGAACAAATGGTTAAATTATAGTGCTATAACACTCGGTAGTCCAATCTTGAATGACGATAGCAAATGCATTTATCTTGATAATTCAAGTGGGAATCATTTCAATTATGTAGCTGGTTGATAAATGTTGATTTAATATCAACAAAAAGAATGATATGACTTATTTGATCAAAGTTTGAAACCTTTATATAAGCCACTTTTGCTGTATGATAGTCGTTTTATATAGTAACTTGTAATTGTGAATGGTTTAACTGAAACGCCATAGTCTGCCTGATTTTCAGCATCCGCATTTATGCTTAGTAATTTCTTTAAAATTGTATTTAATACACCCAAGAGTTTCTCGAATCCAATCCTTACTTTATTGTTAAACTCAAAAGCAAATTTTGAATAAATTTTCAGTGAGAGGCATCTTGTGCCCATCATAATGCCTAGGGGTATGTCACGTAAACTTTTTAACCAGGCAATCAGAAAATGTTTTTTAATGTACTATAGTCCGTTTGAGTTCTATAAATCAACGAAAAAAAATTCTTAAAAATCAGTTTTACCAATAAAACAGACTTTTTTACGCGCTTCATGTCGAACTCTGAGATTTAATTTCATTAACTTGAAAAATAAAAAAAAGTTTCTCGTAAGGGTTAATAGTAAAAACCATATTCTAAACACACGGAGTACGACAGGTGACCTTAAAAGCACGTGGTTATTGAATTTCTATACAATAGAATTGTATCACAATAGAAAAGTAACATTTGTCTCCCTCTGGAGAACATGCATCATTCAGCAAAAATATAATATAGCCTAACGGGAAAAAAGTTAAATAATGCAAAAAAATATTCTGAAATTATTTGTCAGAGTTCGTATATCATATAGAAACATATAGCGAGTAAAATTGGTAAAAATGATTTTTAAGAATTTTTTTCGTTGATTTATAGAACTCAAACGGACTATAACTATGTGACATTCGGATTCAATTGATTTTCTAGCGAATGAAAAATTAACTAAATATAACCAATAGTATCAGTCCAGTATTTTTTTTTCGTAGCCTTTTTGAAAGAAAAAACTGTGCTTACTAAGGCATGCTTGTAACATGTTTGTCCGTTTGCGACCCATCCGTTTTATTGTGCTAGGCAAATTCTTTTATATCTTTTTAAATTGTTTAAAGGCTGTCGGATTTTTTTTTTTTTTTTTTTATATTGAAAGTTGCCAATATTCGATGTTTTATACTAATTGCAGTTGAAATTTTTCATAATATCATACGTAAATAGCCTTGAACGAAGGAAATACGTCGCTGTTTGATTTTCTTACATCCAGTCAAGACTCCAATGTTTACCCGGCACAATATTGATCAATATTCATACATTCATGAATATAATCATATGACCATTGATGACCTACACAATGACCTCATTCGGTAAAGCGTTTGCGCATGTGCGAAATTGTTGGCTGAGGAAAAAGCACATGTCATGCAATATGTGTGTGTTTGTTTTTATTGATTTCATCACGTATTTACGATTTTATATAATATTAACTGATTACCCAGGGATCCAATTTCATAGATATATTTCTTAAATTATATTAATTCTAATCAATATTTACCTGAAACACGTTATCTGGTTATTTATAGCAGTTATCAATGTCCGGTAAACTTCGGGAAAGAAGCCGGCTTATAATTAGGTGTATTAATGGCGATTTCATCAACAGACACTCGAATTCTTTTCATTAATTACGACATTATAGCATATTTTTTAAACCTGGCTTCTTGTTCAGAACATTTTATTAGTATAAAACATCGAATATTGGCAACTTTTAATATAAAAAAAAACTAATTTGAGATATTGTATGCCTTTAAAGTTATTTCAGTAGATACATGCAAACAATTTAAAAAAATAAAATATTTCTTAGATATTGCAACAAAATAATCTTGGTAGGGGCATTTTTACCTGGGTAGGTAGGGAAAGGGCAAACAACCATGATTTTAATTTAGGACTTAAACTTGGAAGCCCGGGGGATGATAACTTGACAATATTTTTTACGGATGTGCGGCTGGACATTCAAGTACCCTACCCATTCATATACCTCCCGGGTTTGAGGAACCATACCCATTCATATACTAACCTTTTCAAAAAATACAACCCATTCATATACCAATTGTATTTCTGAAGTAGTTCAACTGACATGACCGATCCGGGAATCAAAGAACCCACATTTTTGCAATTTTACTATCCAAGGCCGTATACATGCATTTTTTTTTGGTAATATGGCTTTTGATAGTAAAATTGCAACAACAAAAAAACAAAACAGTAAAATTGTAAAAATCAATAAAATCACAAAATTATCATGAATTCAAGCCCGTGTGATCTGCCCAGGATCGCTAAAACAGAGGATTTTTTCTTGAATGGTTAGGCGAACGAAAATGTCCCAGTGCATAATAATAGCTTTATAAAGAGGTTCATATACATGTGTGTGTTTAGATACCATCATTTTACACTTTTTTTCGCAAGTTTTAATAGCTTTTTTTTAGATTTATAACTCGTCAGACACTTTACAAATTAAGTAGCGGTCCATTTAAGAACCATACAATTTTGAAAGAAGACAAAACGCCTTTTAAAAGGCTTCGTATTTTTACTTTTTTATATTATATAGCTTGGTGGGTGTATAAAAGGAAATGGATAACAATGCTTTCAAAGTGAGTGGTCAGATACTCGAACTTTAATGTGTAATAAGTTCTATCGTATTTCTTCACAAATTTAAGAGGTATCCCCCCCCCCCTTTGTCTATTTGTTACAATGCATTCTATTAAATTCTTATCTCCCATGACCAGGGTTTATTTGTAAAAAGAACCACATGCATATGGTATTGTATTCTAAACAAAACACAAAAATATATGTAAGCTCTCAACCAATGAATCACCTATTGCATAATTCTTAGCTGGAGTGGTACTTAATAGGTACAAATGTATCATCCGATTTGATGATAAATATTTGCATATTAATTATTACTATTTTTTAGTTACTGTTCTTTTTTTTCAGAAGCGTTAAATGCATTGCTCTTTATTCAATAAATTGTTCATTTGGTCTCCTTTTGTATTTTAGCTCACCCGACTAAACAGTCAGGGTGATCTTGTGCCATCACTTGTCCGTCATTCGTCGTCCGTTAATATTTCACATTTGGATCTTCTTGAGAACCACTGAGCAGAATAATCCACGCTTGGCAGAGGTGTTCACTATGAGACCCTATTGTGCACCAATTTTGCTACGTTTTATGCCGATTCGTCAAAAAATGGTCATCAGGAGACATTGGAAACATTGTTAGTTTTTCAATAATCTTTTTTCAAGAACCACTGAAGCGATGGTATGGAAACGTGATTTGTATGTTCATTTTAAGGCCCTTGACAGGTCTAGTTACTTTTTGAGCCCATCGGCAATTCAAAATCGTTGCCAGCGGAGGTCAAAGTTTGCTTTGAAACCATATGTAAAACAACATTTTCATGGTCTACTTGAAAAACACTGAACAGAATTTAACCACACTTGGCAGAGGTGTTCACTATTATGTCATACGCAAGTGTTGTTACTTTTCATGTAGATTCGTAAAGAAATAAATAAAAGAAGAATGTGTCTGAGGACACGGAGTTCCCCGCTTTCAGCTAAGTAGTCCTAACTTCCAAACCGTATATGGGATCTGGCTGAAATTGAACTTGACCTGCATATTATGGTTGTAAACATTGTCTTGAAATTTCAGAGTCCTTTACAGGTTATAATGCTTTTTATGCCGATCGGAAATTCAAAATGGTCGACAGCGAAGGTCAAAATTGCTTTGAAAACCTATATATATGAATTACATTTTCGTCATCTCCTTGAGAACCACTGAACATAATTTAACCAATTTAACTTTGAGGGTGTTCACTATGAGGTACTACACAAGTGTTGTTACTTTGGTGCAGATCGATAGGAGACTTTGAACATTCTGATTGATCGATTTTCAAGAACCACTGAAGGCATTGTCGGGGGAAATTTATTAAAGTAGTCGTCCTCCTCACTACCTTTCTCACCCTTCCTCTCCATCCTCCTCCTCAGTGCATATCTCCCTCCTTCCTCGCCCTCATTCCTCTCCATCCTCCTCCTCACTACCTCTCCCCTCCTTTCTCTTCATCCTCCTCACTACCTCTCTCCCTCCTTCCTTCCCATACTCCTCCTCACTACCTCTCCCCCCTCCTCATTGCATCTCTCCCTCCTTCATCTCAATCCTCCTCTTCACTACTTCTCCCCCTCATTCCTCTCCATCCACTTCCTCACTACCTCTCTTCCACCTTCCTCTACATCCTCCTCATGATCTCTCTCTCTCTCTCTCTCTCTCTCTCTCTCTCTCTCTCTCTCTCTCTCAGTCATCCTCTCCACTACCGCTCTCCTTCCTTATTTTCAATCCTCCTCACTACTTCTCTCCCTGCTTCTCTGCCTCATTCCTACCCATCCACCTCACTACCTCTCTCATTCCTTCCTTCCCATACTCCTCCTCACTACCTCTCTCTCCCCTCCTCATTGCATCTCTCCCTCCTTCATCTCAATCCTCCTCTTCACTACTTCTCCCCCTCATTCCTCTCCATCCACTTCCTCACTACCTCTCTTCCACCTTCCTCTCCATCCTCCCCATGATCTCTCTCTCTCTCTCTCTCTCTCTCTCTCTCTCTCTCTCAATCCTTCTCCTCACTAGCTCTCTGTCGTCCTCCTCACTACCTTTCTCACCCTTCCTCTCCATCCTCCTCCTCAGTGCATCTCTCCCTCCTTCCTCGCCCTCATTCCTCTCCATCCTCATCCTCACTACCCCTCCCCCTCCATCCTCCTCCTCACTACCTCTCCCCTCCTTCCTCTTCATCCTCCTCACTACCTCTCTCCCTCCTTCCTTCCTCTTCATCCTCCTCACTACCTCTCTCCCTCCTTCCTTCCCATACTCCTCCACACTACATCTCTCCCCCTCCTCCTTCATCTCAATCCTCCTCTTCACTACTTCTCCCCCTCAATCCTCTCCATCCACTTCCTAACTACCTCTCTCTCTCCTTCCTCTCAGTCATCCTCTTCACTACCGCTCTCTTTCCTTCTTCTCAATCCTCCTCACTACTTCTCTCCCTGCTTCTCTGCCTCATTCCTACCCATCCACCTCACTACCTCTCTCCCTCCTTCCTTCCCATACTCCTCCTCACTACCTCTCTCCCCTCCTCATTGCATCTCTCCCTCCTTCATCTCAATCCTCCTCTTCACTACTTCTCCCCCTCATTCCTCTCCTACCTCTCTCTCTCTCTCTCTCTCTCTCTCTCTCTCTCTCTCTCTCAAACCTCCTCACTAGCTCTCTCTCTCCTTGCACCGCTCTCCTTCCTTCTTCTCAATCCTCCTCACTACTTCTCTCTCCCTCCTTCATCTCAATCCTCCTCTTCACTACTTCTCCCCCTCATTCCTCTCCATCCACTTCCTCACTACCTCTCTTCCGCCTTCCTCACCATCCTCCTCTCTCTCTCTCTCTCTCTCTCTCTCTCTCTCTCTCTCTCTCACTAGCTCTCTCTCTCCTTCCTCTCAATCGTCCTCCTCACTCTCACTACCTTTCTCACCCTTCCTCTCCATCCTCCTCCTCAGTGCATCTCTCCCTCCTTCCTCGCCCTCATTCCTCTCCATCCTCATCCTCGCTACCTCTCCCCTCCATCCTCCTCCTTGAGTTTTTCTCACTTGTAGTAAGGAAGATCGCTTTATCACTCAAAAGCGTTTTTCCCATCCTTTCCTCATACCCCCTTATTCATTCACACTCCATGTGCATGCTTGCTTTAGTTATTATTATTATACCTCAGTATATATTTTCTATATAAAATTAAATGCAGATAAAATTACTATTTTGCACATAAAAATCCAATTGCTGATTTTGTTTAAATAGTTTTGAGGACTGATCATGACTATTATCCCTAGGGAAATAGTTCAGTTCAAACAGCATACGTTTTCCCGTGCTTTTATGGTTCGGATCTTTCGTGTTTTAATGTACATGTACCTACATGCCCAAGAGATACGATTATTTGTTCCCAGACGATAAAATGGCATCTGGTTAGAATTGTTGTTAAAACATGTTTATTGTTGATATTTTTTCTTAATATTACTATTAAGAACTTCTATCTGTGTCTTTTTAATAGCCATATTTTCTCAGATTTCCTAGATTGCCTTTGGTATAATAAAACACTTATTTACTGGCTATTCGGACAATAGCAAGTTTATTGTCCTCATAGCCAATAAATAGGTGCATACTATCATCATTGTTGATACCGTCTTTCGTCCACATTTAACTATTATGTCTTCCACCATATACAAGTATAGAAGTGTACACAAGAAAAACCCTAGGGAAAATGAGTATGTAACACCGGCCGTATTGTATACACATGCATCTAAATGACATTCTTAATATATTAGCATCATATATGCTAAAGAAATGCTATGAACACTTTTTTTTTTAAATATAATTCATATCAAATAGTAAATATTTAAACAAATTAGAGTATCATCCTCCCTTTTTAGTGAAGGGAAAATCCTGCAAATCGCAAAACCAATATCAGATTTTTAAAGCAATATAATCTTTAAAAAAAATTGATTCATTCCAAGTTTAATGTGTTCAATCAGGGACGTATATACGTCTTTGATTCAATGCAATAAAAACAATAGCTACTTATTTAGAGGGCAATATCAATATTGATGAGCAGTTCTCGGACAGTCTAGCTGTTTGTAAATATTCCTATTTTCTATTAAATTGCATAATGAACTATTCAACGGTGAACAGTACACTCGGGATATGTGATTTATTTACGAGTAACATTTAATCTTTTTGATTCATTGTGGGTAGCAAGGAAATGAACATTACATATTCTCGGGATTTTCCCTATGCTAAAATGTATATGTCTCTTATGCTGTTCGGTATGACATATTAGTAACATTTATCGACTGGATATTCGGGTGATATCAAGTTTATTGTTCCTCTCGACAGCAACTATTATTATATTGTCGTTGTCTTCGTCTCCGACAATAGCTGGTGACTCGGTGAGCAATAAATATGCTATTACCCTCATACCAGTAAATAGGTGTATAATATTGCATAAGTGATTATATACATATTTCATGGTGATATTCATAGTGTTATACATCATTTGTAAATACAGCTAGACTGTAATAATCTTTAAACCTACCAACCATTAAATCCAGTTATCCTCTCGACTCATCTTCATATATTCGATATTTCTTAAAGCAAATTGGGTACGATTATCACGCTATGCAAACTGAAACATTTTTATTATTTGGTATAAATAAAATAAGAAACAAATAATACCAGACTGTTGGGAAATCCAGTTCAATTGTATGATGCAGGATAGCCAATACATTTGGAATGATAATATTCTACTGTTTACTTAATTAATCTTCAACTCTATTCCCAGTTAAACATTTGCCATTTTCACATGATTTTAATTAAGATACTTACAAATGAATGGCATTGCATATCAAGCCTTTGTTCAGTAAAGGTACATTTCCTATGTTTATAACCTCAAGAACGTTAATAAATGCCTTTGGTACCTCGGCGTGGAAAATATCTAAGGCTTCTTTTATATATCCAATATAATTCTGTACACTATATAATTCCTGAAACAATAATTTGACATTAGAATTGGCGTAAAACCACTAATTAATTTCTTTAAGGTTTTCTACTAACTTTGTGTTTTTTCGAGCCTACCTGGTCATTTTATCTTAAGTTTAACCTTTCCAAGACCATATATTTTCTGAAACGTACATGATTCCTCTACGTTCTGTCAAAATATCAGGGCATGTTTAAAATCTTGCAATGACATGCCATGCTACGGAAAACACCTACTCTAAAAATAGCTCGTCATCCCCAAGAAATTCAGTATTCATAGGTCATGCATAAAATCCTCCATAGAGGTATTAAAATACAACCAAGTCCATCAAATTTGGGCTCAAGATAATCTCTATATATCTAACTTCAATTATCAATTTTAATTAGTCCATTCCATTCAGTAGTTTTCACAATACTACAAAGTGAAAGGAGCTTTTTTTTTAAAAGGGACTACTTTCGCATATGTTCCAAGCTCTGATTGGTGAATTAGAGGTTTGACACCTAAAGAGCAAAATAATTTGTTTCTTTCACAATTTGTTGGCCTAATTTCTATTCCTTAGACAATATCAACCAAAAAAAACCTCATAAGGTATGTGGCTGTCTGATATTTGCAAGTATAAGTGTTCAAATGCAAAGGTACCCCCCTTGAAGATTTTTAATGAAAATATCTCCATTTACAGCTGTTGAGTTCAGATGGTGTAATATACCAAAACTTACCTATTCTCTTATATATTATAGTTATTAAGCTAATTTATAACATAATAAACAATTTTAGCACATATATATGCCTCAGTTGTATATTTAATAGCTAAATACTATGAAATGTTTGCATTTAGCCCCCCCCCCTTTTTCGTCCCATAAAATGAGCTCATATCATTCTTAATTTTGTTAATTCATGCTTTTATCCCATAAATTATGCGGTTTAAGACATAAAATAAGTTTTTGTATATAGATCTTTAGTTGAAATTCCTTCTAATTCCATCAAATTTACAAAAATATGATTTATTGATATTCAAGTCTTGGAATTTCTGATGGTGCACAACTATAATTTCCCCCATAACTCAATAAATATAGGCTTCCACGTCATTTTTTTTCCACTGTTTAAGTAAGCTGGATGTTCATATTTATAAAACTCTAAAAAATTCCGGTAACATCTCAGAAGAAAACTATTTATCCTGTCCAAAATTAGAATACAGAAAACTAATAACAAAATATAGAATAAGTGATCATAATTTGCTTATCGAAAAAGGAAGATACTTAAAAATCCCCAGAGAAGAAAGACTCTGTAAAAAATGTAAGAAAATAGAGGACGAAACTCACTTCATTTTATATTGCAAAAATAACAATGCCACAAGAAAAGATTATTTGGATTTTTTTTTAAATGACAATGAAAATTTTAATTGTTTATCAGATTTAGATAAAGTGACTTATATCTTCAATCCTAAAACAACTACTCAGGTAAATAAGCTTGGTTCCTTTTTAAAACAGTCTACAGAACTGGGGACAGAGGACTCTTGAAATGTTTATTTGAAAATTATTTTGTCTTTATTACCATGTATGTATTGTTTGTATTCTGTTTATTTTTGTCACATGCAGTAACTGTATAATGGCAATAAAGTATTTGATTTGATTTGTTAAAGCCAAATAATACTCTAAAACATGAAATTCAAATTGACAATTTGAAAAATTAACAGAAAATGCAAAGCAGTCAAAATAATTTTTCTGGGATCACTTAAATTACCAAGTTTTTACTACATAATGTTCAATTAAAACTGCTTTCTATAGCCTTATATTATTTTGTAAGTACATTGTATATGTATTCTAACTAAAACTATCAAAATTTACCAGGAAAAATGTGTAAATTGAAAAAAATCCAATCATGATATCACCATATTCTATATTTGAAGTCGACAAACTGCCGCATGATGAAATTTTTTAAATTCTTATTAATATCAACCATATTTTCAATATTATATGCCCTTCTACTGCAAAAACACATTCAATAACATATTCCCAATAATTATAAAGTCATAAACAAAAATAAAATGAGTTGCAATACCCGGTGTCCATGTATATCCAGTGTTTGGGGGCAATATTCCAAAATATTACATAACATGCATTTTGACCAAGTAATCTGACACCACAATGCATTTTGTAGCATTTTTGTATGACAAATCTCACTCTGGGTCTGTTGTGACATTTTTAGGCTAATTTGAACATGATAGCAACAACAGATAATTTTTACGTTTTTTGCCTTAAGGTGTAAAACCACTAATTAATTTCTTTAAGGTTTTCTACTAAATTTGTGTTTTTTCGAGCCTACCTGGTCATTTTATCTTAAGTTTAACCTTTCCAAGACCATATATTTTCTGAAACATACATGATTCCTCTACGTTCTGTCAAAATATCAGGGCATGTTTAAAATCTTGCAGTGCAATGCCATACTACGGAAAACACCTACTCTAAAAATAGCTTGGTCATCCCCAAGAAATTCAGTATTCATAGGTCATGCATCAAATCCTCCATAGAGGTATTAAAATACATTTAAGTTCAGCAAATTTGGGCTCAAAATAATCCCTATATATTTAACTTCAATTATCAATTTTAATTAGTCCATTCCATTCAGTTGTTTTCACAATACTACAAAGTGAAAGGAACTTTTTTCTTGAAAAGGGACTACTTTCCTATATGTTCCAAGCTCTGATTGGTGAATTAGTGGTTTGACACCTAAAGGCAAAAGATTATTGTAATTTTTTTTTCATATTGAAAATTAATCTTCATCAAATGTTTATACATTACAATGTTATGTAGTGTAGACATGAACATTATAATGTAAGGTAGTGTAGACATGAACATTATAATGTAACGTAGTGTAAACATGAACATTATAATGTAACGTAGTGTAGACATGAACATTATAATGTAACGTAGTGTAGACATGAACACGTTACAGTGTAGGCATGAACATTTTAATGTAACGTAGCCTAGACATGAACATTATAATGTAATGTAGTGTAGGCATGAACATTATAATGTAACGTAGTGTAGGCATGAACATTATAATGTAACGTAGTGTAGGCATGAACATTATAATGTAACGTAGCCTAGACATGAACATTATAATGTAATGTAGTGTAGGCATGAACATTATAATGTAACGTACTGTAGGCATGAACATTATAATGTAACGTAGCCTAGACATGAACATTATAATGTAATGTAGTGTAGGCATGGACATTATAATGTAGCGTAGCATAGGCATGGACATTATAATGTAACGTAGCCTAGACATGAACATTATAATGTAATGTAGTGTAGACATGAACATTATAATGTAACGTAGTATAGACATGAACATTATAATGTAACGTAGTGTAGACATGAACACGTTACAGTGTAGGCATGAACATTATAATGTAACGTAGTATAGACATGAACATTATAATGTAATGTAGTATAGGCATGGACATTATAATGTAACGTAGTGTAGGCATGGACATTATAATGTAACGTAGT
>MJUT01064856.1:0-12933 GCA_002080005.1 Gigantidas platifrons
TTTTATTTGTCTTTTGAGATATTAACTGTACTATTTATTGAAACTTCCTCGGATAAGATTTCAACGCATTGTCTTAATCCCGTTTTAAAGTATAAAGTTCTGAAATCCAATTTCTTCGGATAATTTTCCCTTTTCATTTAAAAGGTCATATATGTAAATTAGATGACTATTTATCCAATTATTAAATAGTAAATTTTACCATCCACTTTTTTGTATTGATTACCCCATATTAGTTGTTTTCTAATATTTGCAAAATGTTTAGTGTTTGGAAGTTGACCTCCATTGGTTTTTAGCCAACACAAAATTATATAGATGGCTGGCAAGTTTTTAGTTTTAGGTAAATACTTGATATCATCTATGTTCACGTTGAACATGTTGAAAACTAACCAACTTTTTCCAAAGTCGTAAAACTATTTCATTGGTATGACTTTCTAGTTTGCCGAATCAGAAGTTATCAATCTTTACACCCGTGTGGTTTTTAATGACTTAAGATAACTCTATATGCCAAACTTAATTAACACCCTCCTTTTTTCACATGTGTTACTCAAGCAAGGCTACGTTGTTCCTATGTTGCAATTATCTCTACAAAAATTCTACGGTCGTCATCACAATCTGGTTGAACGTAACGAAATAGCCATATCTACAATTACAATTGATCTGTTGCTTTTTACGTAAATGTTGTCTTTCCTCTATCACTGCCAAGACTTTTACCGAACTTGACTGGATATATGAGTAACACGGCGGTGTCTTATAAGAAGGCAGGAACTGCTTTCAATTCGCCAACACATGAGTTCAATCAAGCTTTTTTGTGGGAATCCGTGTTCCTCGCTTTTTATGTTTTGCGTTTTCTTATTATGCGTCTTTACGTTCTGAATTCTTGTTGTGCTGTCCGGTACGACAACGCGCTATCTAAACCTAGAACTGTCCCCACTTTTGGATCTACCTGATGACATGATTTACGATGACCTCCTTTTTCTCTTCTACAAACATGTCAGTGGCACCTGAAAATCCTGGAAGACGTCGATGTGTACTTATTGCATTCACATGTGTGCATGTGTGCATATTTACGAGCGTCGCATACATTATGTCACATGCGAACAAAATTACACACACCTATCAAAACATGCTAAAGATATATGTTGCAGGTCTTAAAATGTCAAGTTTATATCTGGTTCTTAATCTTAATCAATACATATTCATTTGAATCAAGATTATTTCACTTGCTGTCGGAAACTATTTCTACGCGCATTTTTGTCCAAATTTCACTGCACAAATAGTGAGGTTCCAATTTGGATACTAATTAAAAAGAAATGAATTAATGGATTAAATTTATTTCTAAAACATTGTAGATTGCAGGATAAACACACTATTGATATATAGATGGTGAGGACAGAATGTATTTCATGAGGCTTAGAAACGGAGATGAAGACGAGCTTTATCGTGATAAACATCCTGCAATCGCCACATTTCCTATACAAATATGATATACGAATACATGTTTGCATTATTCGTCTGGTATGCAAATAGCTGTTTAAGCCCCGCCCATTATGGACTTATTTTTCATGCTCCCTTTTCGAGAGTAGGTACAAGCAATATAAACAATCGACCGTTGTTGTTAATAAATGTTGTCTTTCGCGTTTCTAAATACAACCGGACAAAATGAATTATATGAAATAAGTAATAATTTTTAAAATTCAACACTCGTTTTATACTTATTTCACGTCATGCAACTCCTAGAAATGAATGGGTAATACATTTTTTTAAAACAATATCCGTCTGAAGGGCACTGTGTGCAGACGATCCAGACTTTAACGAGAACGTATTGCGATTTAACACAGTATGGTCTCCACTATTGTCTCTAACCTGATAATGATATGATTGATACGGACATAAATGACACTATTCTGTAAAATGAAATATCATACAGAGCTTAATGCAAACACGGCTAAAAATTGGATTAATTTTAAGCTTAATATCTATACTTTAATTTTAGCCAGGTCGTCACCAAGTCGTACGGTGACTGTTGTTGGAAGCTGATGAGTTTTTGCCATTACCCATTATTAAAATAAATATATGATTTGCCAAAATTGTTCCATTACCTTCGTTTTAAAGATTGTTTAATAATTGTTTGTATACTCTCTGGTAAATCAAATTTTTCAAATCAATCATCCTAAATTTTCAAATCAAACATCCTAAAAATATTACAGGAGTCTTTACCATCTAACATGTCATAATCCAGATTTAGCCAACCTTGGATTAACCGCAGAGTAAAACAAATGACGATGCGGAAGAAAAGAAGCTTCGACAAACGTAGAAGAACTAAAAAGAAGAGTGACATTGCAAGATACCGTAAATTCAAAAGTGTCACCCAGAAAGATTGTAGAAAAGCATATAAAGATTATGTCGAAAACATCATCGACCCGGATTTATCAAACAACCCCAAAAGATTATGGAGCTTCATTAAAAGTAAACGTTGTGAATCAACAGGCGTATCACCACTGAACGACTCAGATGGAAAAAAAACTTACTCGGACAGTGAGACAAAAGCAAATATCCTGAACAAACAATTCTCATCTCTTTTCAACACTTATGAGGATAAGAGCACAATAACAGATAAAGGGCCAATCCCGCACCAATAGAGATCACAGAAAATGGTGTATTTAAACTTCTGTCAAACCTGAAAGTACACAAGGCAGCAGGCCCAGACCTCATGCCGACACAACTTCTCAGAGAACTTGCACCGACCATTGCACCAATGCTCACAACACCCTACCAAGTCTCAATAAATCCAGACACTATACCACCAGAATGGAAAGAAGCAAATGTGGTTCCAATATTTAAGAAAGGGAACAAGTCTCGTGCATCCAACTACAGACCCGTCTCCCTTTAAGTTGTAATATGCAAGATGTTGGAACACACTATATGCAGTAGCATACACAAACATATAGAGAAACATCGAATACTCACTGATGCCCAACATGGTTTCAGGAACAAGCGATCATGTGAATCCCAACTCATACTTACCGTTCAAGACCTGTCAAAAAGAATGGACCTCTCTGAACAAATATACCTTATTCTGCTTGACTTCTCAAAAGCATTTGATAAGGTCCCACATGAAAGACTACTACATAAAACACAGCACTATGGTATCGATGAATTAACCCTTTTGTGGACCCAAGATTTCCTGAGCTCATGTAATAAGCGAGTACTAGTCGAGGGGCAATCTTCGCAAACAGCACCAGTCTGCTCTGGAGTTCCGCAAGGAAATGTCCTAGAATCGTTTATGTTCCTATTGTTCATTAATGACCTCCCAGACTATGCTAAGTCATGCAACGTCAGGATATTTGCTGATGATTGCGTACTGTATAGGAGAATCCATAGGGCATCAGACATACAATCGCGTCGAGACGATATGGATTATTTACTTCAGTGGGAACAAGACTGGCAAATGGAGTTCCATCCCAGCAAGTATCAGCTTTTACGGATCATCCACAAACGTAAGCCATTTATCAGAGATTCTGATATACATGGACACACATTAGAAGATGTGGAATCGGTCAAATACCTCGGGGTTACCATCCAAAAGAATCTTAGCTGGAATATCCACATCGACCAAATCACAAAAAAGGCGAACTCCACCAGAGCATTTATCCAGCGGAACCTAAAGCATTGCCCTAGAGAGAAGAAATCAACTTGCTATTTAACGCTTGTAAGACCGTTGCTTGAATATGCCTGTATGGAATGGGACCCACACACCACTCAGAACACACACAAACTAGAAGCAGTGCAAAGAAGATATCCCCGCATCGTGATGAACAATTACCAACAAACTAGTAGCGTAACATCAATGCTACAAACTCTGCAATGGACAACTTTAGCAGAGAGAAAAGCCAAAATAAAAGCTACGATGTAAGATAGTGCATGGCCTAGTAGGTATACCACCAACAGAGCTACATACATCTACAACAACAGCATGGGGCCATACAACAAGATTCATAGTCCCATATGCCAGAACGCAACTATGTAGACAATCCTTCTTCCCGGACACAATTCGGATTTGGAACGGCTTACCACAAACATTAGTGGAAAGCACCTCCCTGGAAACATTTAAACAGGGGATGCCCAGCTGTCACATCCCATAATCGCACACCATGTTTTTAGACCTTTAATCCAGCACATGTACATATTTGTTTTGCAACGTTGTTGTGACAATCCGCATGGGAAAATGCGATATTTCTCTACCCATAGACCTGCACTTTATTTGAAGAAGATAAAGAAATCAAACGCAAAGCTATCATTTGTTAACACCCCTCACATACTGCGCAACAAACAACTATTTTATCCGATTTAAAAAAATGATTAGGTATATCCATTTATTTGGATGTTTGCAGTTCATTTGTATATAATTTAATTTGATTTGAATACTGCAATCTGATTGGCTAATCTGCCTGGAGAACATTTTTGTTATACTGAATAACCTGGGTTGGTATTTTGACGTCACCAACGTGTTCATCCGCAAACGACAAATTCAAATAGTCACACGAAATAATCGTAATTAAAATCGAGGAACCATTAAATTTTGTTGTAAAAATTAAATTATTAGGAATATTTGAAATTGTTGAACAGGTTATACTTGCATAACCTGGTTTGGGTCAGTTTATTAAGCTTAAACTGACCCAAACCAGGTTATATCGTATAACCTGTTCAACAATTTCAAATATTCCTTAAATGGTGTCAATTTCAACATTTAAAGCGAAGCGCATATGTTATTTGTGAAGAAATAACAATACAAATGCAGACGTTTGCAAATGATTCAATATTCAAGTAATTTTATTGACCGCAATCTGTTATGAAATTAATATTTTTCATATACTTGTAGATGATAAAGCTAAACTTTTACCCTGTAATAAAACTTTGAGTTTTGCTTAGAAGAGTCATGTTTATTTCACCTAGCTTCACAAGAATTGTCCAATCGGGCTGATAAAGCAAGTTTATTAATTGTTTCCGGAATGCTATTACATGCCTTTCCGTCAATGCCCGTAAGTTTACTTCGTGAATTTCCGGAAAACGGTGTTTACAGACACGGAGCATTCAACTGTTTTATTGAATATTTGCACAGAAAATTAACTACCAATTTCTTTCTTATGATATCAAAAGTGCTTACAAAATGTGCATTTACTGCATTTGTATATTAAAACGATAATTGTCTTGTTCTATCACTATATACATGTATTTAATTCTAGCCAAAATTACTAAACATTTTGGTACAAATCAGTTACTTCCTCTGTTGAAGTATGTGATAAACATATCATAACATGTCATTTGCCATATCATATTATTTATCAGCTCTCGTTCATATATCATCCCTTGAGCCTATCGGCTCTCGGGATGATAAAGAGTATGACATGAAAAATGCCATATAATAATCTATATTTATCATATACTTGTAGATAATATAGCTAAAATTTTACCCTGTAATAAAATTTTGAATTTTGTTTAGAATAATAAGAGGAGTCATGTTTATTTCACGCAGTTTCACAAGAAAGGCACAAGCGGGCTGATAAAGCAAGTTTATAAACTGCTTCCGGAATGTTATTACATGCCTGTCCGTCAATGTTCGTAAGTTCGCTTCGTGAATTTCCGGAAAACTATGTTTACAAGCATGGCGAACTAAAATTTCCACAGAAAATTATTAGATGCAATTTTTTTTTCTCTTACGATATTGAATTTAAATTTAAACATATTTTTATCCTCTCCATACACAAGGTAACAGCAACAATCAACAATGCATGCAGTTAATAATTTACAATAAACAATATTTCATACTCAAAGGAGAATAACTCGAGTATACAATAGCAGTCAGAAATCTCATATATTCAGTTATTGATAAGTAATTAACATTGATTAAGTTTTACCGACAATTTGGCTGATATGAGATCTACAATTTGTTTTTAATACACTTCGTTGCTATCTAAAAGTGTTACAAGTGTAAGATGTTGCAAGATTTATTACCTCTTAATCTAATTTAAATACTTAAAGAATTCATTTCAGAATTATTATTATTATTATTATTTTTATTATTATTATTTTTTTATTTAGCATGCAGTAGGTATTGAAAGTGTTAGAAAAAGATGCATTTATTGGATTTGCTTATTAAAACAATTAATTTCTTGTTCTATAGCTACGTATTTACTTCTAGCTAAAAATGACTAAACATTATGGTACAAATTAGTTATTTCCTCTGTTGAAATTTATGATAAACATATCATAGCATGTCATTTTTCATATCATACCCTTTATCAGACCTCGTTCATATATCATCCCTAGAGCCTATGGGCTCCCGGGCTGATATCATGACTTAGAGCTGATAAAGGGTATGATATGAAAAATGCTATGTAATAATCTATATGCATATATATATCACCAGTCTGATCTAGCACGGTTCAAAGGTCTGCAGAGCCATACCAGAAATAAACAAAATAACTGATGTAGTTTCTGTTATTGATAAAGATAGGATTAGTGAGAAATTTTATATCTATGTTTTTATTAGAAGTACGTCTGTCTTCCCGTTTCTTAGTAACGTAAAACAAATTATATATTCACCGTCAATAGTCCAATGTTGTATGTGTATCATCATCGTACTTATTGTCATCCAATCAAATATATTTTTTTTAATTATCCAAAATGTGGCAAGTTCCAGTCCCAAGGGGTATCGTCCGCTCAGTAGTCCGTGCATTGGTACTGACATGGTTTATTAATACAAGATATTTTGTATCGAAATTTACAGTTTCTAAGTCATGTAATTGGTGCTTCTCCTTCAGTAATAAGTGACGATCTTAGCCGATTTCGGCTATCCTGTTTAAGCCCGTTAGTTTTCTTGTTCCCAAAAACTTTTATATTATTATTCGGCTTTCAAATATTTTGGCTTGGAGCGTACGTGATGACGGTTATCCCAAAAACGTGTCTCGTGCACTAAATTGTATATCTTCATTTTTATTTGAACCAAATAAAACTATAAATGTGTTGCAAGGCAATGTGGCGAAAACACATCCTTATTTTGTATTTTAACAATGCCAAGTAGTAATGGTTATATCTGTAACAACATAACCACCATAACAATGCAAACCACCCTCTAGTAAACATCATTACGACAGAAGACAATGCAAATATAGATAGTTTGGATTTAAAGAGGTAATTGGAGTATCTAATTTACATTCACTCTTATTTAATTAAGACATGACACCCTAGATAATGGATAAATCAATTATTAATAAGTATACACTTTTAGTAACGTAAACATACTTGTTTAGAAATATTAACATATGTTTCTGAAATGTAACATTTCTATCATATGTACCTGAGAGTGTAAGACTCCATGTGTTACTTCCTGTTCCTATAACTGGAAGGCACAACCAAACACTGTTCTGTATACCATCAGTTATAGCATCTGGAGGTATGGTCAGATAATATGTGTTATTGGAAAGATCACAGGTATACGTGTAATTAGTATTCCTTGCATCGTCAATGTTACATTCCATTTTTATACTCGCTACAGGAATGTTGTCCTTGCTCCATGTAACAATTTTATAACTGTCATCCACAACACAGGTAAGCGTGACTGTTACATTGTCTCCAAGTACAACATGATCTGGACTTCCTGATAGTATGTAAACACCTGTAAATATAGTTGAGAAGCGTATAGTATTGCTGTTTCTGCTACTTCAGACATTTTTCAACTTTATTTTTCAATGCACGGGTATATATTCACAACTTTTATGTGTTTGTACTTCTTTCTATGCTTGGAATTAGTGATGAGTTAGATATCTGTTATACTCATATGGTCTATATTGCCAAAATAATTTGTATTTTTCATCAAGCTGTGTATTTCCTCCATTTTCAAGTTCAGTATTACTATTTACAAACATGATGCCATTTCAATCGGTGGGAATTATTAAATGTCGCGGTATGAAGTACGATTAATGGATAGTATTAAATTAAGTGTCGATGCTGTTTGATTTATGCAAATAAAGATATTTTGAACATCCGACATGGCTAAAAAAAACATTGTCTATTAAATTTTGGTGGTTTATGCAAATATTAATCCAGGTTTCTGTTAGGTCTTGATTGATCCTTTGTCTAATTACAACTTATTCATATGGTTGTTGTACAGTCCTTGGAACAGTAGCCACGACTTTTTGTCTGATGGTTGACTGATGGATCAAAAATTGACCAATGTAAGCATATTTGAGCGCTTGCATTCGTCACTGACGACTACTATTCATCATTACCTTGACAACAGTCAGTTTATCGATCAGTCAGGTCACTGCTAACGGATCGCTCTTTTTGTTGTGGCTATTGTTCCACGGGCAATAGCAGTTTTACTGCTCAATAGAATTTTTCATTAATATATAGGTTCCCGTTGTTGTTTGTGGTTTATTTGTGTTTCCTGTCTATTTCTCGTCCACGTTTAAAGACTGACATTACTATTAAAAACTAGACGCAACTGACAAATAATAAGATTACATAATGGAAATATAAAATGCATGCATGTAGGTAAAGTATTTATCGCAATACAAATTTACAGGCGCGGATGGAGAATTTAATGTTAGAGGGGGTTGGGAGTCTAAGGTCACCATTAGGTTCATAGCAGACCATTCACTTTCCTGGTTTGGTCTAGATAGTTCCATTTAAAAAAAGTGGCAGGGGTTAAAAAGTGTTATCTGTCCAAGTCTACCCTCTTTGTGGAATGATTAGGTCTTACAAGTGTGTTTTTGGTTACATTGTAAAAAAAACCGAGTTGTAATCTTGAACGTTATGAGACGGAAATGGTTATAATGCATATACCATTGTCTAATTTAACAACAAACGATCAACAGCAGAGTATATTTTAGAGGAATGTGGGCCGGGTGTGCCCCCATTTGAATCTGCACATGTGTTGTTTTAGAATATACTATGTAATCATGATCAAGAGGAACATTTCTTTGAATGACGGTTTTGAATTATGAAGTTTTAAAATAGAAAACAAATGCATTATTTTAGGAAGTTTCTAATATTTGCTATCCATGTTCAGTATTGTCCCTATAACTTCAAGGTAAAAGAGATCAAATATTTACAAAAGAATATTTACAAAAGAATAAACCTGATGATCATACTTGTATAAACAAACAAGTTTAAAATTACTTGTTTTAAATGTTTTAAATGTACTCACCAAAACAAAATGGAAGAGCGAAAAAATATAAGTATCCTATATACAGTACTCGGGCCATAGTTTTATCAATTTACTTCCTTATTTCAAGGGACTTAACTCGTCTTTGTTTTTTTTCTGTTTTTGCATATGTAGATCGTATGTCCGCAACTACCAATGCGGAAGATTATAAGTATTTTTACAACTTTCTTATCTATATAATGTTTCAATAGTCGGTTATAAATCTTACAAGATGAACTTTCATTTTAAAGAAATTTAGTTTTCAAGTTAGATTACACATTTTGAACTTTCATTTTAAAGAAATTTAGTTTTCAAGTTAGATTACACATTTTCAAATTGCTAATTTTATGAAAATTGTAAGAGATATTTCCAGGAAACTATTATTTGCAAAGCAAGCACATCTCTATAAACTATGGAAGAGAATATCCGCACGAATTAGAATATAGTTACCTATATTTCTTAATTTGTAAATGCAATGTTTTGGTTCATGAAATTTCTTCTTTCCCACGGTAACATAACATCCATTGTTCTTGCTATTGTACCATTCATGGTTTTGTTGTCATTCATTTTTGTTATAGCATGTGGTCGTTTTGAATGGAAACGAACCTGTGCATGCTTTTTAATCGTTTGTTTATATTTGTATTGCCTTCGGGGATCCAGTTATCCAGAAGGCTTATAATATTTTGTGACTTTTTAAAATTACTTACTTCTCTTGTTCCAAAGTTCAAACGAAGAAAAAATGAATCCCGATGTACTTGTGACCAAGTAAATGGTTATTATTATTATATTATTGTCTTCTCCTGTGGGAACTGTTATCTTATAGATTTGTCTGGTGTGCTATACCTCACGAGACAACACTATAGAAAAACTGTTCCCGAGGGAGAAGACAATAATATGCTTAGTACATAACATATCATTCAGGAGATAAAAAAATCGTCAGCATTTTTATTATTTTTTTTTTATTATTTATTTCATTATTGTCTTAATCTGCCTGTTAACATATATCACCTTGGCACAGGATTCCAACTGATTGTATTACAATATTGAAGTAACGGTGTGTTCACATTTCTCCCACTTTTGATTTTCTGGAATACGGATAGAGAACAAATTGCGGGAGAAAAGTGAAAGGGAAGAAAGGATTAATGAAATGTAACTGTAATTAGGCTTACAGAGTGGATCCAATGTAATGAAACTTATCATTAAATAACGAAGATAATATTTATTATCATATTTCATTTAACATCATTCATACTCAAAATGCAAAAAACACTAATTTAATAAGTTAAATGTACTACATAAATAAGCACAGAGGAAATATTAATATAAAAGTCAAGTAATGTACAGCATTTCACAAATAAATATGTAATATTAATAGGTTATTATATAATGTTATGTACAATATGGAAAAATACTGTACGAGTCTGTATTGTATTGAAAACCCGTATTGGACGAGACGCCGTAGTCGTCGAGTTTAATACGGGTTGTCAATACAATACGGACGAGTACAATATTTTTCCATATTGTACATAACACTGTATAATGACCTATTTATTATACAGTTGAAAAGAAATGAAACTCTTAATACAGTCTCAATAGAACAACTGCACAACAGTATTTCGTTAGGAAAATGTTCTGTATATCAATACAGATCTCGTAAACTCTAAAAATGAAGTAAAAACAGTAAAATAACTGATGAGCAATTATTCTAAACAACTTTTTATTTTTTTTCCTCAAACTGTTAAATATCGAACAAGTTAATTTGATTGTTAATATAGTATTAAGCGAATCTTTTCAGGAGTTCATGCATGTGTAAACGATACCGATGCACTCACAAACTGAATAAACGCCCGACACCGACATCGGCACCGTTTCCACATTCATGAACTCCTAAAAAGAACCGTTTAATACTTATAATTCTTAAATTCAATATTGTAGATAAAAAATGTATTAATCTTGCATATCCCTGGTCTAAGATTCGCACAAATTAAAATTCCGCGAAACGTTGTTGACGACTTTGGAACATTAACAGATTAACAACATGCCGTCATACGAAGAATTCCAGTTTAAAACGTAATGATTAGGCGTTATTTGGATTCGTTTACGCTTCAATTTTAATAAGATTTAACTAAAATAAGTTTACAAGGTAGGCATTTTAATTGTTTTTGTATATTGTTGTAAATATGACATGTAGAATTTCACGTTTTTAAGATGGTGGATCCTCGTAGTTACGGCTTGCAGATTGAAAAGTTCATCGAGTTATGAACGAATTAAAAAAACAGGTGACAGTGTCCTTGTCCAATCAAAAGGCACGGAAACGAGATACTTTAATTCTATTAGAATTATCATTGAATGTTCCACCATTTTACAAGCTCCAGACGAAATAATCAACGAGTTACTTCCCATACATAATGTACAATACGAACAAAATACGGACTTTCCAATACGGAAAAAATACGGCTACCGGTTGTACAATACGGGAAAAATAATGTACGGTCATATGCATGTCTTAAATGGGTGTTTTTAATTGGATTGAATTATAGCTGTATAATAAACATAAATAAATAATCTAGATATTATTCATAGGAAATAAACTAATGTAATACACATTTAAAATAATAAATGTGATATGCAAATAAATGAATACAAGAAAATGTAAATAGGCAAATGTCACAAATAAATTCAGATCACAATAGACATACATACACATGTAGATTGTCTTACAAAACTCAATGGTATTACTGTCAAATTGGCTTCTGTGTTATAGTCCGTTTGACTTCTATTAATCTGCAAGAAAAAATTCTTAAAAATCCAGTTTTCAAATCAACAATTTTTTTTCTAGATGTATATTAATATATGATATATACGAACTCTGACAATTAATTTCAAACCTTTTGGTCCATTATTAAAACAGTTACTCATTAGGTCTCCATGTTAATTATATTGACTAAAGTGTAAAAATCTGGAGGGAGTGAGTACAAATAGAAGACTGTACCATGTGACATAGGACAATTAAATATCAAAGTACATAATAACAATTGACTATCATCTATGGGCAGTTAATGAGTAGCCTTTTGATAATTAAGTGTAATATGTCAAATGGTACAATGAAATATTCATTGGAAGCACTTGTCTATTATATTGTTATCATGGCTTGGCTATTGCACTATCTTTACTCACTCCGTCCATATTTTTACACTTTAGAAAATATAATTAAAATAGAGACCTAATGGGCAACTTTTTCAATAATGGACCAACAATTTTGAAATTAATTGTCAGAGTTCGTATATATCATATATTAATAAACATCTAGAAAACAAATTGTTGATTTGAAAACTAGGTTTTTAAGAAATTTTTTCTGAAGATTTATAGAAGTCAAACGGACTATAGCTTGTGTTTTCTGGGGTAGTTCTATTAGGACGAAGATGTTGGGGTATACGTGGTTGACATGCTTCTTTAATTTGCTGTGCCATCCATCTAAGTGGTTGTTGTCACGTGTGCCCTCGTTTTCTGTCTTCCAGTGCGTTGAACCATATATCTTCGACTAACTCCGGTAGTACCAGTGGTAGAACTGATGCTCGTCTTACAAAAAGTCGGATGTTGTCATTTTCTCTGTAGGTGGTGGTGAGACCATGTTCCTCTGTCTTTCTCCAGATGCTTTGAGTGTAGGGGAAGAAGCAGCTTTCAAAGTGGGGTGTGTTAATGCTTGTTGTGTGGAACATCATACTTAA
>MJUT01064856.1:22258-43388 GCA_002080005.1 Gigantidas platifrons
CGAGCGATAGCGAGGGGTAAAATATCGACATAAAGGGCAAATACGGTATTTGAACAGCCAAAACAAATTATGACGTTGCCGATCAGCTGATATACCAATATACGCATATATAACCACGGGTTTGGACCCAAAGCGTTTGAAAGAAGTCATATTAGAATGTATGGTATACAATAGCGTATGTGTATCGTGGGTTCCATAGCTTTCACCTTTTTGTAACTCTCGTCTTTAAATTAAGTATCATAGATGGAACATGCTTTTCTTTTACAGCAATGCAGAGGAAAACATATGTAACCAGGATTTGTGTTTTACTGTTTCTGATCATAGAGGACGTAAATGTAAATGGTGAGTTTGTTTTCAATTCATTCAATCTAATTGAAATGAAATCCTTGCTCGCCTCGAGTGTGGTAGATCGTGGTTTCGAGACCCGATGGAGTCAAACCAAAGATTATAAAAGCGGACCTCATCATCATCTCATTGAACATTATCTTACTCTGGCCATGATATAGCTTAAACATTGGTGATTTGGCGTTAAACACCAATCACTTACTCCCTCCTTTTTCTTACCGATATCTAATTTTAATTAAATTGCATTTCATGCGTGTAATCTCCAAAATTGGGGTATACGACTACATAAAGGTGTAAAACCACCCATTAATTTATCTTAGATTTTCTACCAAATTTGTGTTTTTAGTCTACATTACGATTTTGTCTGAGGTTTAACCTATATTTTCCGAAGCGTTCTGTCACGCTCTGGGACATCCCATACTCTAAAAATAGCCACGTAATTCCCAGAAATTGAGTAGTTATATGTGATGATCAGATTAAAATAAAACTGAATGCAACCATATTTGGGCTCAAAATAATCCTTATTTTATATATTGACCTTCAATTACCAATTTTATTAATTACATTAAATTTTTGCTTCAAAATACAATAAAGCGAAAGGAACCTTTTTTCTTTGAAAATGACCACTTTTGTACATGTTCTTAGTTCTGATTGGTTAATTAGTGTTTGTATGTTTTGTACATGAGACATAGAGGCACTGCTTAGGCTCTTTCCTCTCACGAGTTAAAGTTCCAAAATCTGAGGTTATGGTGGAATGTGTTAAAATTGACAACAAATTATAAGTTATTCGAACCCTTGATGGGGTACAGCTAAATAGGTGTTATAGAGCAGGCATGATTTCACCTATTAGGCTCTTTCCGTGTTGCATTTAAGCGCCATATTCTGAAGTTAGGGTGGAAAGTTTGAAAATTTACCAAATTGAAAGGTCAAAGATAAGGCTCGTAATCGACACCATTACGAGCTACGACTACATGTATATAAGTGTTGCAGGGGAAGTATGGCTCATCTGACCGGAAGGGTCATGTTTATTATTACCATCACATGGTGTGCTTTGTCGTCTATCGTTGTCGTCATCTGTAAGCTTTTAACATTTCAATATTCACCGACACCACTTGTCCCATTGGAAGCAAAATATGAAGAAAATGGGTGGTATTTAACGAAGTGTGCGTTTTTGGTGCTGAAAGGATATTCAGCATGGATGATAATGCCAATGATATCTTTGATTGTCTGTAATCTAAAAATACCGTTTTTCTTCATCTTTGGTGGATTCAGTGGTACAAGTTAAACAGAATATGCATATATTGCCTCGGAGTATAAAATGTGTATTAGGGGAGGAACCGGTTAAATCATCAACAACCCTAACATTTCTATCTGTCATGGTCAAGGAACCTACAGTACCTAGCAACAATATATAGTTAGAATAAAGTCAATGTTGACTATCTAGTAGTTCATTTTCAAACAGGAAGAGAAAAAAGTCCATAGGAACAATATATATATTTAGAATCAGGAGACTAAGTGCTATTATATGGCACTTTCTCTGGACCGGAAGTGGCATTTTTAAAAGCCAGAAGTGACAAACCTTCTTATGTACCATATATTTTCAAAATCGGGTGAACATATCTATCACACTGTTCAACTTTCAAACCAGAGGTGACATTCTTATGAATCTGGAGTGCAAAAAGTCCATATCAACCATATATTTTGGAATCAGTAGATCAACTATAGTTAAATTCGTCCTTTCTTGCATTCTTAGTATTTTCAGACATTAATGTCGACTCTTAAAATTGGGAACCGGCTAAAGATAGGAATATTCGCAACTAAAACCGAAGAAAATCTCAAAATAGTGCACCAAACACTGGAGGGGGTTATTTAATATAAAATTGGGTACGGTGATACGCTAGTGTTCGACAAACACCCCCATTCATATATTCCCTCACCATGAAAACCATGCCATTCTTCTTTACACAAAGTAATTCAAACAAAGCATATAAAGAAAACGTGTGATCTGTTGTAGAATGACCATGTCTAAAACCAGCCTGATTTTCATTTAATATCGTGAATTGTTCAAAGTATACATTTAATCTGTCATTTAAAATTGAGGTGAAAATCTTTCCAATACAAGAAAAAAGTGTTATCGGTCTGTAATTCTTTGGATCTGATTTACTGCCTTTGTCTTTGAATATTAATATCACATTTCCAATAAGCATGCCTCAGGTAAAATACCTTTGTCAAATATTAAGTTAAATATATGTACATACATATCAATCATACAATCCAAAGACGAAGAGATGTACTCGTTGATTATTAAATCATCACCTGATGATTTATTATTTTTTGAGTTTTTAACAGCTTTCTTGATTTCTTCTGCTGATATTTTACCATTTAACATTTCATTATTACTATCTACATCAATATTCATATGATCTCTATCAGTTTTACTTGTATTTAAATCTTTTAAAAAGTCAAACGCGCTATCAATTGAAATTGTTTAGGGATCTCTGTTTTTATCATTTTTAAATCATTTCCAAAATTATCTGGGATTGCTTGCTCTCATTGTTAGCTCACATGTGAGCTTTTGTCATGGCTAGGCGTCCGTCGTCGTCCGTCCGTTAGTTGTTCACATTTAAATCTTTTTCTTTAAAACCACTCAACAAATTTGAACCAAACTTGCCAGAAATGTTCATTCGATTGTCCTCTACCAGATATGTGTTTTTGGTGCTGATTTAAAATTCAACATGGCTGCCAGGGTCCATAATGTGTTCTCATTGGCGGAAAATTTTTAAATCTTCTTGTCAGAAACCTCCAAGCCAATTGAATTGTTACTTTGCAGGAATTATCATTGGGTGGTCCTGTACTAAACTGTGAATCATTTGCTGATCAGAAATTCAAAATGGCCGCCATGACTCGACTTAGCTTTAACATAGGACCCTATGGAAAACATTTTTAAAATTCTCCTCTGAAACCAGTAAGTCAATTTAAAGCAAACATGGCATGAATGGTCCTTAGGTGGTCAACTATCAAAATTATATGCTGTGACCCCGACCTCCATCCAAGATGGTCACCTTTATCGGACATAGTTTTAACATAGGACACTATGGGAAACATGCTTAAAAAATTTTCCTCTGAAATCAGTAAGCCAATTTAAAGCAGACATGGGGTGAATGGTCCTTAAGTGGTCAATTTTGAAAATTGTATTTGGTGACCCTGACCTCCATCCAAGATGGCTGTCTTCAGCGGACATACTTTTAGCATAGGACCCTATTGGAAAACATGCTTTAACACCTTTTCCTCTGAAACCAGTAAGCCAATATAGCAAACATGTCATCGATGATCCTTAGGTGGTCAACTTCCAAAATTGTGTTCAGTGATCCCGATCTCAGTCCAAAATGGTCGCCGTCAGCGGACATAGTCTTAACATAGGACCCTATGGGAAAATTGTTTAAAAGTCTTCTCCTCTGAAACCAGTCAGCCAAATTAAAGCAAACATGGCACGGATTATCCTTAGGTAGTATACTTTCAAAATTGTGTCCTGTGACCACGACTTCCATCCAAGATGGTTGCCATGAGCAGACATAGTTTTAACATAAAACCCTATGGGATTTGAATAGTAACTTAGATGTATTCGGCATGCAGACATTCTTAAGAGGGCTTATTTATGTCAGGTGAGCGATACAATGTTCTTTACGTAGATTGTTATTAAATATAATAATATATGTAACCAATGTGTTTTTATAAAATAGTTCGCTCGCTTTTAATCTCTGTTTATTAAATAAGTGTGAACCGTAATGTTTATACATTCGTTTTGCTTTTCTGAAATTCTGTTTAGCCTTTTTACAATCAGCATTATACCATTGTTTAGTAGATTGTTTTGTACAATTTCTGGTATTTTTAAAACCAAAAGTCGATTTTGCAGATGTAAGTAAATTATCAGACAACATTCTCCTGTGGAACAGCATAATTATTTTCGGGCTTTACACAAGAAATTCCCAAGGAAACAGGGGAATGTATATCGGAAAAAGCTTGATAAATTCTAATATTTCAAAATCTTCTACTTTTCTTACCAAATGTCCACTACTAATAGCATAGTCAACAACACTATTATTTTCACTCGTCGGTTTACCAGATTTATCTTTTCCGACATTTAGTACAAACATATTATTATTTTTTACAAAAACTAATAAGTTTTCTACCATAGTTATTAACAATATTATCGGGATTATTTCTAAGTCGTGGGATATCTAAGTCATCTAAAATATATACATCATAAAATGCATTTGTGCAAATAAACTCACTGGACTCGTCAACCTCATACAAATCTAACAATTTGCAGTGCGACTATTAAAATCGCCAACCAAACAGACATAATCTGTATTTTCATTAAATTTTAAAAATGCAAGCTCTATTTCTGATATTGCATCATCTGATGTATATCTAGTGTTTTCAGGGGGTATATAAATAATACTGAATATAGCATTTTGTGATAAATTAAACATTTGTCTTTTTAATACTAAGCCATAACACATATGGACAATCAGTTTTTATTGGGGTTATAAAGTTTTCTAAGTAATTTCTGTAGCCAAGTGCTATACCATCAAATGTTTTTCGATTTTTATATTTAAAGGTAAAATCATTACATTCTATAACATCAATATCATCAAGTTTTGTTTCTGTCAAACACACAATATCATAATTATTTAATAGGTCTCTAAACTCAGGATATTTTGACTTAGTTTTTATACCACAGATATTTAATGACAATAATCTTAATGCATTTTTATCTAATACATTTTATGAAAGGTTATTACAACTATCGTATGAGTGAAAGTCACCATCTAGGTTTAAACAGTTATCGATCAATGAATTAAATATAGATTCTCCTTCAGTTGCCCGTGGGTTACGATATTTCTGCACTCAAGAGAGTTAAATTTAAAATCTTAACCACAAGCCGTCTGGCGAGTGGTTAAAATTTTAAATTTAACACTCGAGAGTGGAGAAATATCGTAACCCACAAGGGCAACTGAAGGAGAATTTGTTTCTCCCATTATTTAACACAAACTTTATTTCAAAATTTGAAATTAATGCGTTGAAATTAATGCGAGGAAAGGCAAGAGACATTTTAATCTTCTAGAGGATTACAAATTTTTCCACCACTGGTTCAGCGGGGTTAAAACGCCGTAATAATGGGAGAAATGCCCTTCCATGGTTCACCTATCTTCGTTGATTACGTCTTTCGTTACCAGCGGTGTGTTCGCTTCGGCGAACATTAAATGATCAGTAGACTGTTTCTCGTGGACCGGCTCCTTGTACTGCGTATTGACGTCTTTGTTGGCTATCCATGCTAGTTGTTTCTTGGGTGATATTAGGTCGGTGTATAAATTCGCTACCGTCAATGTAAAGTTTATCTCTTTTGAAATATACTTTTTTGTTTGGCGTCCAGCTTCTTGGAAATAAGGCCATATTAGTTTTCGTCTATCATTTATTTCTTTCTAAAATTGTTCACTTACTCCGTATCTTGTCCCTTTCAATTTTCGGGCAACTTTTCTTACCACCTCTCTATCTTTGAAGTTTCTGAATCTGCAAACTATTGGCTTAGTTTCATACACGGTTCCATACTGGGTTGTCATATTTGATTTTGAACCAAATCGATGGGCTCGATGAAATTCCATGGCAGACATTTATTAAACAAGAGACCCATGTGCCATAAATATCATTTGGACAAACTGAAAAGAATAAATTCGCAGTATCTGATTCAGTCCTTAATGGATTTCCGATAAGACTAGATGTACCACTCTATCAGCACCCTACCACAAATATCTCTTCCATGTTTCATGAAATTCCAGAGAAAAAAGATTCTGGTGAATATACTAGATGTCGATTGCAGCGACACTTCGCTAGCACCCCCTGCAGACATTTCTGTAACACATTGTTGTGACATTCTATGGTCAACTTGGAGAGAAAGTTCCAAAATGATAGGCTGTGGTTGGCACATTTCATTTGACACATAGGTAACAAACAGTAACCAAATTTGGGCAGCACCTTACGAAAATATGTCTACCATGTTTCATCCAATTCTAGAAAGCCAAACTAGGTAAAAACTTAGTAAACCAGAGGTGTTGGTGTTGATTTCTGATCAGTTTTGAAATTGAAAACACTTGGTAGGCTCCAAACAAAAAGAGTTCTGCAATGTGTACATCGGAAGTCATATTGAAATTAGAAGCACATATTTGACTTCCTGGAACCGCAAGTTCGACTTTTCTGCATTCAACTTCATAGCTGAGTCCGTGTTGTTTGATAAAGAAATAATGCTATATAATGATATAAAATATAAAGAAGTTCATGAAACTTTGTACATTGCAAGACTCTAATATGAAGATGTGCACATTAGTAGAATATCCCAGTCCATTAAGCTGCTTTGGACTTAGAAATTTTGAGACAATTTACCATGCACTTTGTCATAAGTCTCCCACATGCTTAATGAGATGTTTGTGAAACTTAGCATATTGCGAGATCATAATATGAAGAAATGCACATTAGTAGTATATCCTGGTCCATTGAGTTTTTCGAGAGTTATGCCCGTTTGGACTTGGAAATTTGATACAATTCACCGTGCACTTTGTCATCACAACTCCTCCCACATGCTTAATGAGATGTTTGTGAAACTTAGTATATTACAAGATCCTAATATGAAGATGTGCACATTAGTAGCATATCCCGATCCATTGGATTTTTCCTAGAGTTATGCCCAAAACTATATACTTGTACATCCATATATGTTGTTAGATCCACATGTGCCGATGTTGAAAGGGTGGATGGGTCCATCGAGGTTTCCAGAATTATGAGTCTAAAAGTTGTGTTCCAAATATGTTTTGGCTCAATTCGATGATGGGGACAAGGGAGGTATTAGTCCCGCGTAGAGGACAGTTACGTTATTCCATTTATGTATCAAAGCGGGATTCCTACGTCCAGCAGTACCTCTAGTTTCAGTTTAGTATATTTTTACAAGCTATTTCTTTTAATTAGTATAATTAACCTTTTAACGTTAGCTTTATTAACAGTAAGTTTTGCAATGTCCACCCGCCCAACCGTTTTGCAAACAAAGAATGGATATGGTATTGTAACGTTTATAGGGTCAGCTCTTTACTATTTACGCTGTTTCTTTACTTTTTTTAATCTTGCCCTACTTGGCCTCTTGATTTCCGAGACGTTACATTTAAAACAACCCGTCGAGAACCCCTAGTATATTCGGAAATATTTATTTAGCCATGTCAACCAATCAAATGAAGGGGNTTTCTTTAGTTCAATAATTTAAATGGGGAAGTCTAGAGAGATTGGTATATTTCGCGCCCTCCCGGTTAGCTCGTGCTGGTCTGCTAAAAGATTTTCATTCTAGACTGGGGAACTGAAAGTGAAACATCTTTGGTAGGAACTAAGCGACAGGAGATTTTTAAAGAGGAATTCCGAATAAACAGGATTTATATTTCCCACGGTTTTAACCAAGATAAGTTTACCTGACGATTTCGCACAAACGGCTTGAGAAAATTGAAAATTATTACGATTTTCTATCAAAGTACTAAAATCACTATCTCAATAGGTGTAAATCTGAAAAAAAAGTTTTGACCTTTGCCTTTCACCTTTAAGATTAGCAACCTTGAAATTTCTTTTGTCAATGAATAGATGTAAAAACCAACAAATCAAACCCTTTCATTTTATTCAATGTTGAAATAACTTCATGTTTCTATGTATATGTTTGCATATTGGATGATGGTACAAAGGAGATGGTTACAACCCTTCTCCCGGCCCTCACGAGATGCTCATAACATACAACAGAGCATCTTAGGCAGCTGCTGCACATTTTACTTGTGATGATTCGGCCACACTAAGATCCCTTGCTACGCATTCGTCATAGAATTTCGGACGGGAAGATAAAAAATTGGGACGGATGCGATGTATTTTCCAATTGCTCATCACACAGATACTTGTTTTATTTAGCCACTGGAGAAACCCCAGAAAGCCTTCTCTGTTTGACTAGAACTACTCGGCACTTGTTTTTAGATTAAATAGGACGACACTACACCATATTACCAGTAAATAGTGTCATGTTGCATATGATGTGGCTGAGATCCTACCCATCTTATCATAACAATGCTCTTATTTTCAATGTAAGTGTTACTACGGTTCACAATGAGATGAATAGATGTATTCCGATTATAAAGAGAGCATTAGAACATTTTGTGCAATGACCAGCAATAAACGAATGCAGAGAAAAACGAAGTTCATGGACTAAGCTTTAAAGTGAAGTTGGTGTTATTGATTCATGATCTACAGAAATCTATCATTCGCAGATCGAACCACAAGAACTGATTTTGTTCTGGGCATCGGCATTTCCATGCAATACATACGCAAGTAGTTATTGAGAACGCGTGTTATATTTGCTATGCCGAGGCGCGATTTTTAGGTCATCAAAGTGATGCAAACCAATTTACAATGTTGCAACAAATGGTGTAAATGGACAACTACACTTCCCGGAAGACTGCGGGTAGGATTTATCCATATCCACACCCAACAGTTACGCTATTTACAACACAACAAATAAACCGAGAACCAGTAGTCCTTTTCACAAAAATTCTTACGATAACAAATTGTCGTAAATGTCAAAAAGAGTTTCACAAAAATACTTACGATAATCTTAAGTGTAAAAATAGTCGTAACTTTACGTGTAAAACTACCCTGTCGTAGGTGTAAAATTTTGAACGTAAGAGAAATATTTGTCTTATCTTTTTATCGTAAGTGAAAAAAATAGAAGAAAAAAAAGATGGAAGATGTGCATTGGTGCTTCGGCTTGAAAATAAGAGTGTAATTCACCGTTATCGCATTTCTCTGACCGTATGACAAACCTCATTACACATATTGATAAAAGTTTATTGCAATAAATATGGTTTAATACAAACAGACGCTACAAATGACATTGTTGTTTACTCCTTTTTGACGCGACTAATAACATAGCCTATAACGATGCATTCCTTACATGTCAACTACTATATAACCCCCCAAAAAATCAGGATAATTCTTTTAATTTTAGATTTCAAAATGGGAACGGTCAACAATCGAAAAGACTACTTGCAAACCTGGGAGAATTCTTCTTTTTCATTATTTTTTTATATATATAAAAACAGGAATACGGGATTTTCTTCTAAACATCTACTCCGCTTACAAAAGTTTGTATGAGCAGCCGTTATAGGACTGAACCTTTCTGGGTCCAATAATATCGTTTCGATATTGCCTTTATATTAGTAATATTATACAATTAATGACTTTTAATGTGGTGGATACAAGGATTTATTAACCCAGGAACATTATATTTACCGAGGCCAGATGGCCGAGGTAAATATATTATTATTGGGTTAATAAATCCTGTTATCCATTGAATTGAAAGTCATTAATTTTTGTATTATGTGACACATTTTATATGTTGATTTTATCCTTAAAATAAGCTTTTATCACGACGTTTTCTTTGGTTTCGAATGGTGCAAGACGTTGTAATGTTATATTCACCGTACGTTATGTCGCTTGTGGTGAATATTATACAATTAATGACTTTTAATGAGGTGGATACAAGGATTTTATTAACCCAGGAACATTATATTTACCGAGGCCAGACGGCCGAGGTAAATATATTATTATTTATGGGTTTTTAATAGGCATGTGTATATTTTATATTATTGTAAATAATTGGTGATTAATTGTTGACTTATTGTGGTAAAAGTTATATTTTCACTTGCTTTAAACTGGTGTAAAGTATTAAGAAATAGACTGGTATCAACTGTAGCAGTTAGGCAGGTTAAATAATCTGTAAATCTAGATTTGGATTCATTTTTTTTTAATTCTGAAAACTGAAGAGAAGGATTACCCACATATTTTGAGTTTAGATGTCGCACACTATCTAAAGAGTCCATGTTCAATATGATCAGATGTAAGAAGGCATGCACATTTAAAGCTTTTGATGAAGCTGCCATTTACAGTCTACTGATCAATACCTTAAAGTTTTCTTAACAGGATGATCATGTGTAAGAAAGCATGCACATTAATGCTGTTGGTGAAGCTGCCACTTACAGTCTACTGATCAATACCTTAAAGTTTTCCTAACAGGATGAGCATGTGTAAGAAAGCATGCACATTAATGCTGTTGGTGAAGCTGCCACTTATAGTCTACTGATCAATACCTTAAAGTTGTCCTAACAGGATGAAATAAGAAATATTCTAAAATTATGTTCCAATTTGTTCTTAATATGAATATTTGGTCAGCAGTGGAAATTATGAAATATAGTAAAATTGTGCCATACATTGTCATTTGATTTGCTTCTCAATTACCCAGAGTAATGTAAATGGTGGGTCAACTTATATGTTGTCTGTCAATACATTGCATGATTGGAATAAATCGTTAAATGTTGGTGTCTTGTATTTTCCGTTCTTTTCCTTAATATATCTGTAGTTTCCTCAAGTGATATGGTTACTAGTGTAGACACGACACAATATTGCTCTATATTTGAGTGGTCCACTCTTTTTTGTAAACAAGAAATTATGAACTTTCTATTTATTTGTCATAAATGCTAATTTAATATAATAATGCCCCTTCTACTGGACTATTAATGTCATCTGCCCAGTCGCCAGGGCATCTGTTCTTGCATATTCTTAATGCAGTTTTTAACAAATTTTCAGTTAAATAAACTGAAAAAAAGTCTCTGCTATGTCTCCTTTGGCATATTTTCAGTCTTCACGCTCCCCAGAGTTTTGACTTGAGCATTCCTATGAACAACACAGCAAATAAATGTGTTTTTCTAAGGTTTAACTGAAGGCAACTTAAAAAATCCATTGTTACAGAAAACAATGAAAACCTCATTTGTCGGGTGGTGTAAACATGTTTCAATTCAAAACACTTTTGAGTGAAACATGTTTACAATCTAAGGACTATTTGAGCTAATCATGTTTCAATTCTAAAACACTTTCTAGTAATACAGGTTCAAATTCTAA
Source organism: Gigantidas platifrons (assembly GCA_002080005.1). Lineage (NCBI taxonomy): Eukaryota > Metazoa > Mollusca > Bivalvia > Mytilida > Modiolidae > Gigantidas > Gigantidas platifrons. The sequence continues at coordinate 33,632 of MJUT01064856.1, forward strand.
GCACTTCCTAGTAAGCACATTCAGATTTTAAACACTGTGTAATATAAACTTGTTTGCTTTGTGGTGATCTTTGGTTAATCTTTTGGTTCAATCAGATGACATTTGGTTTATATTTTGGTGAAAAAAGGTGAACTTTAATTGATCTTTTGGTTCAATCAAATGACATTTTGTTTATATTATGGTGAAAAACAGGTGAAATGTGAAAGACATTTTGTTACTAAAAGTTAATTGGGAAGTCCATCTTTTGATTATATTTTATATGGAAGATGGCATTTCATACACCTTTTGATGTTAACGAAAGTGGGCCATTTCGACTACCTTTTCAGAAAAAAAATGTGAACAAAATGATGATCTTTTAGACCTTTTGATTTTTTTTTTCAAAATGCATCCAAAATGCAACAAAAGGTAATGAAAATATGACATTTCCAATACCTTTTAGTTGCCTCAAAAGGAGATTGATCATGCAGTGGGTTCAATGCGAGATTGTTAGTTTTTAATAATTATTTATCGTTAATTATGTTAAAAATTAAACAAACGAATTGCCTTTTCGTAAATTTCGAAAAAGAAAAAAAAATTAACAGAATTGGAAATATTTCTTTTTCTAAATAATAAAAATAAAAACAGATACATGCATATATACAGACAGACAGACAGTCAGATTCATATTGAATGAGGCAACGTAAAAATGCACAGAAAAAAGGACATATAATTTGACATTCAGATAAATATGCTCGTTAAATGACGATATAACAGTAATTAAAAGGAATTTTAAAAATCAAGTTATAAATACATTTTGATATAGTCCCGTGCAATTTACCTTTCGCTGTCGTTGTAGACAGCAGTCGTAGATAGTTGTTGAAAATGTCTATTGATAACTTACGCTTCAATTAGCCGGAAAGGAAGGGGAGACGTCATTAATATTGTCAGTATGACAGTTGCCTTGTAATAGGCTGGATATTTATATGGGACGAAGTCCCAACTATGGTAGAACTAGCAATATTTTGTTTCCAGATCCATATAACTAATGGATTAAATTCCATGCACCGGAAATAACACACCGGAAACCAATACATGGTTAAATCTGCAGAAAATCGGATGCGCAGTAATCTGGAATGGTGCAGGACGTTTCGTAACCTGGCCGTTTCGTACCAGGTCGTTTCATACCTAAATCGGGACGTTTCGTACCGGGATAAAAATGTAGAGTGAGACGTTTCGTACCTTCTTTCCAACTCATATATTTGTAATAAACTCGTTAATTAAAATGTCGTATGCATAGTTGAAATTCTAGCTGGAACTACTTCCAGTTATGAATGTTAAAAAATGACACAAAATCGCAGTGTGTTATAGCCCAATAGACATATACCTTGGGACTGACAATATCATTAAACAGTTTCATTTCTTCCTCCACCTGTCCGAAATAATAATTTCTATGAAATTGAAACGTCGAGTACCGGATTTACAACACCGGACTGGGCCGGTCCCCGTTTTGGCGAAAAACTTTAAAAACGACGGAAAATTTGGGTTTGGGTCCCCTTATTTGCCCCCTCTTTTAAGAAAGTCTGGATCCGCCCCCGGTCAACTTTGAAGAACAATTATAGGTCCATATATCTGAGTTAATATTGTAGGTAACACCTATTATCATATTATGGGACGAATTCCCAACAATGGTAAAAATAGCAATATTTTGATTTAAGATCCATATCACTAATGTATTAAATTCCTTGTACCGGAAATGATGCATCGGAAACCAATACAGGGTTATTGCTGCAGAAATTTTGATGCGCAGTAATCTGGAACTACTTCCGGTTATGAATGTTAAAAAATTACTCAATGTCGCAGTGAGTTCTATCCCATTAAACATATACCATAGGACTGACAATATCATTAAACATAGTTTCATTTCTTCCTCCTTCTGTCCGAAATAATATTTTCTATGAAATTGAGATGTCAAGTACCGGATTATACAACACCGGACTGGGTACACAGTCTACAGGAGGCGACAGATCCCCGTTTTGGCGAAAAACATTTAAAAACGACGGAAAATTTGGGTTTGGGTCCCCCTATTTGCCCCCTCTTTTGAGAAAGTCTGGATCCGCCCCCGGTCTACTTTGAAAACAAATTATAGGTCCATATATCTCAGTTAATATTGTTTAGCAAAAATATTGGACTTCATCCCAAGTTAGGTAACACCTATTATCATATATTATACAATTATCAACCTTGTAAGAGTGTGATATGACGGACTGTCTCCCAGAGAAAGATTATGTCACCAGAGGGCTTGTCTGAGGGTGGCATCAACTTTCGAGGGGAGACAATCCGTCATATCACACTCTTACAAGGATTATAATTGTTTTGTTACATCGAATATTCTACAAAGTGCCATAATTATTTGGGTGATAGCCCATATTCAGTACGTCTGTACTTATTTTCACAATGGAGTATGAAATCGTCGCGTGATATTATACAATTATCGCGTGCGGTTGATATAACCATGCGACCTAACGTCCAGCAGTTGATCGAACGGAATCTCAAATGTCATGTGACGTTCTTTAGTCTAATCAAATTCAAGATAGCTATATGAGTATGTAATAATTGATTTTTACATATCCATGCAATGTGATTACTTACCTTTCTTAATACGTGATTAAGTTTATAGAACATCACATTATGGTTAATTTCCCTGCCCCTCTAATGATTATATTTCGATTTTTGGTGTTTTAACGCCATTTTCAGCAATATTTCAGCTAGATCATGGCGACCAGTTTTAGTGGTAGAATAAGCCAAAGTACCCGGAGAGAACCACCGACCATGGGCAAGCAACTAGTAAACTTTATCGAGTGCACCTTTTTTGTAAATTACAAAGCCGGGCGTGAACCCAATCGGTATTGTTGATAGGCTTGTATGAGTTGTTAGGTAATCCAACTACCTAACTCATTGAACCACCCGGGTCCTTCCCCTCTAATGATATATTTGATAACTTGTATTTTCTTAATATATTCTATGATTTTTACAAAAGCAAAAAGCCTGGCATTAATCCAATTTAAAATAATCATCAGAATATTATGCAATACATGTATAATGTTATTTTGTAATAATTCAGTTATATTTCTTTTTCAGCACTATCTTTGACATCTTGTGATGATCCGTTAGAAAATGAAGTGTGTAAACTAACCTGCACTACAACTGACCACTCGCGAAATGTGGCATTTTATAAAGAAGCAGATCCTGCAATTGTTGCCCAATGTGTTGTTGGTGATAAATGTTATGTACAAGACCAGTATAGTATTAGTCAACCAAATTCGTTCACTACAGTTTTATCTTTCATACATTCACGAAACAGTCCAAGCACTTGGAGATGTGCTTATGGACCTACGCTTACATCAGTTTCAGTGCCTTGGGCAAGTAAGTAGTCGAATATGTATATCTTTTACTTTTAAAACGTATGCGTGAGTGCATGTATCCAATGTTGTCAGTTTCTCTGGATTATCCGTTCTTGATTGCCACTTTGGATTTGTTAGTTATTGAATCATTATTATTATTATTATTATTTGCGATGCTGTTTTTACTAGGAACTATATTCTATGTGTGTCTTTAACCTTTGGAGTTTTTAACAACAGTCATTGGCTGTACAATACTTGCTTAACTGAACTGTCATTTTTACTGCTATTGCTGATAAGGTATATAATAAATATAGTAAGCATAGGTTGGATTCTTTGTTTGTATCTATTAAATAATCATAAGCAACACTTGTGAAGTGTGATTATCATTTACGGTCGCTTGACATTGATCACATTCAGGAGAGTTTGACCTTTGCGATAGGGGCCGTTATAATGCAACTTCGTGAAAAGGACACATGCGGGTTAAACCACAGGCGTTAAATCAACTGTGTCAGCAACTTCATGTAGAAAAACAATAGTGCATGTACATAAACCCATTGAAAATTGAAATATATCTAATATATGAGCTCGCATGTTCAGTTTGCGATTTTTAATTTACCTTTTCCTTTTTTTCATATTTTTTTTACCTGAGCTCCAATAGGTCAGAGATCAATTAAAGGTCGGTCAAGAAAACCTGAACACACATTTGTTCTAGGCTTGAATAAAAATTTCAACAACAACAAAAAACAGTTAAGGAATAAGATAGTTTAAAAAAAACAGATAACAGTGAGCATTCCAAAAACAGATTTCACAAAAACAGATAACAAACTTCCAAATTTTCATATTTGGTCATTGTCCCGATATTCCTTATTAGCTCGCCTGGGCAAATGCCAATACGTCCATCTGTGCTAATTGTTTTTCCGGTAATTGATTTTTCTCACAGCATGTTTGCTAGTACAAGTCGTAAAATATTTCGAATATAGTTTTCATTGTGTAACGGGCCGATAGTTGACAATGGCTGAAAGATAGCATGCTAGTTTTAGCACCAGAAAGGTGGCAGCAAAAAATTAATTGAAACCCAGTGTAAATTGTCCTAATAAGAAACAAAAGTTTCACAGTGATGGTCAAAATTCCTAAAATATCAACATTAACAGCTCACCTCATATCACTGAGCACAAAATAAGAACACGACATCTTGTGTTGGAAATGCAATGTTAGTAAGTAAGGGTGACGAACATCCACGATTTGTCACGTCTTATAAAACTAGCCTTGTGAAGACAGGATGACCATGCGAAAAGACACCTCTTTGCTACATCAAGTTTTCTTTGTGTTGAATTATATATTTTATCCTTGTAATATCGGCAACGATTCAATCGGTCATTTGACCAACTCCATTGTCAAATTTGTAATTTAAGGCGAGTACATTAGTCTTGCAAAATTGTCAGTTTATTGAGCATGTTGAGGCAACCAGACGCACTACAGGAAGAACGCAATTGATGTAAGGAGCATAGTGAGGACGACAACATTCCGTGTTTTTCTTCAAATATAATCTTAACTGTAACAACATGATATGCGTACACGTTGTATCCCAAATTGAAACCACCGGCCATTCAAAGTAACATAATTCACGCAACAGCAGGTCATTTACATATTTCCGTGATCTACCATATCACCAGATGTGAATCAAATATAAGATCTTATTGGTCGTAATGTCAATCAACACAACCTATTATGTCGAAACACAATTGCATTAATAAAGCGGTCATGCAAGAATGGCATTGATACTCACAGGAGAGATAATCCGTCGCCTCGAGAGATCCATAACCTTGACGTTACATCGGTAGCTATGCGAATGTGCATGATGACACTTCTCATTATATTCATTCAAAGATTCTAATACAAATGTTTTAAAAATACCACACCGTCAGAACAGTTCCAATATCTAATTGGAAAATCATAGAAACAACGTCAAAATCCATTCCTCTAACATACATACAGATAACAGTTGATTGTCATGTCTTGGTACAACACAATAGATGTTTCGTCCGTATTTATGCAATATTAACAAAACAATGATGAAGGTAAACGGTGTTTACAATTGATAAATATGTGTATGCTTTATACATGTTTGTGTGTTTACATTCCCATATGGGATTATACTGCAATCTGGATTTGTACGGACAACCTTTGCAAAAACCTGATACAATTTTTATTATTCAAATATTTCACAACGGACAATATTTATATATGTATTGCCGTTGGAGATTCATTGATGAAGAGGGGAGTTGGGATCATATTAAGCGGTTTATTCCTGCCACATTTTTGTATCTGAAATTCCAGCGTCATATGTCGTGGTAATTTTTGTGTTCAGTGAGTTTAGTTAAGATGAGATGTGATTTGCTCGTTTCATGGATATTGGTGGAATTGATGAAACTTGTCACCTCTTGAATAAAGTAGTCCGTTGATTTTGGTGAAATATATTTTTCTATTTTGCGCAGACTCCTATACGAGCGTTTTCCCGAAAAATTGTTTTCCATTGCTGAATTAAATTGTCGATATACATCCGTGTCTTGGCAGTATTTTTAAATATATTTCATAGTAAAATATATAGACCGTATCTTTAATACTACTACAACAGCGATAAATAACAAAAAAAAGTTATTTGACCCACATTTCGCATTTTTCGGAACTACTTTTCTTAGAATTTTGTCAAAGGGAGATCATTTTTAGCTAAACGTATACAACAAATAAACAAACACGGTAGAAAATGGTGAGAAAAAGAGTCAAGCACCGTGAAAGGTGAAAGATCGTAAAATCTGAGACACCATTGGGTAAGATTTAAATCGTATCTGACTCTGTGTTAGACTGTATTTCTTTTCATATCAATACAAACAATTTTGAAAAAAAACTTATAAATAATATTAAGAGACGACTAATAAATGGACATCTAACACGTTATAATCAGCAACTTGCCATAACAGTCCTCTTCTCCAAACTACTAAAACATTTGATATATATTATGTTATGAATGTTCTAGCATCATTTTTAAATGATTTGAAGATTTCACGGTTATCTTCATTTCTCCATTTCTAAAAGAAAATAAATGGAGCCAATATATACGTTGTTTTCAATTTTAATAGTTGATTTAATTTTTACATTCAAGCATATCCACAGACAGTTTCGACTACATTGACTTCAAATACAACTGTAGATACAAACGTAGATGGAAATGTTACCTTAGGGTGCTTGTATTCTGAGCAAGCTCCTACGGTCACTCTTCAGTATGAGGTAAGTTGGAGCAATAATTGATCTTTTTATAAGATCAATTTGCGTATTTACCATTTGAATAAATAAAGTGATTTACCTACTTTGTTTGCTGCTTACAAAGGCATTGCAATTTACACTGGGTCGATACCTCTGTTGGTGGACTATTAGTCCCCGAGAGCATCATCCACCCATAAGTCAGTGTTTCGGCACTGACGTGATTTATTAGATATATTTCTTATTGAAATTTACAGTTCCAAATTCATGTAATTATTATTAATACTAAGGTACACCTGCCTCAGGTATATATGACCTTAGCCGATTTTGGCTATTCTGCCCTTTGTTTTGTTTTTTTGCTCCCAAATATTTTAATATTATTTAGCTTTAAAATATTTTGGCTTTTAGCGTATTTGATGAAGGTTATTCCAGAAACTTGTCGTGTGGGCTATATTTGATATCTTCGGTTTTAATTTTGTATCTAGTAATGTTAAAATATCAACACTTTAATGTGATCCATTGAAAATAGAATACTAAAAAAATCATGCTTGAGAAAATAATGTCTTGATGCGCATGTCTGTAAAGCTTACGGTCGTTTCAAAATTGGGAAAACATTTCTTATTGAACTAATAATACAGCTGGATTGGATTGGAAATCTTGCACATTCTTTCAACTAACAAGTGAAGTTTCCTGATGTATTGAAAATCCAAATTTTATTGATAGATTTATTGACAAAATTACGAGAAAAAGAAATCAAGATATAAATCAAGTAGACAATAGTTCAAAGTCAATTGATTCCGAAAAGCTAACAATAATGCCATAAGGAGGAATGAAAAGGTTATTATTGTGAATTTAGTATTCCATATTCAAACAGTTTTTATTAAGGGGCTATTTATAGGAGAAAACATCCACATTTTATCACATGTATTTGAAAAAGCTATATATAAATATATAAAGGCATACTTTTTCCAGTTGATTTTGAAAAAAGCATTTGGCTCACAAGATCTTTACTTTAAAAATAATTTGAAAAAACTATTGTTTTATATGAAATATATAGTTTCCAAATACTTTTGAGAAACGATTGTTGGCTATTATATCTTTGTATTACTGAAGCATGAACAAAATTCCTTTCCATTTATTCCTTTTAATATTTTATTGTGTTTGCGTGCATAGATACAAGGAGTCAAATTCTAGTTTCTTATAATTCTTAATTGGTTCCATGCATTCTCTGAAAATGGTGTTTCATTTTGTTACCCAACGGGCAATCAAAAATGGACAATTTTGAAAAACCGATGTAATAGGGTACACAAGACGCAGAAAAACAAAACAAAAACCAAACAACACAATATGTGTTGGACACCGCTATGCGCAAGCAAACACAATTAACGTAAATAAGACATCAGCCTTCCTACAAACAACTGGAGGTAAAGACGAACCGAACATCGTTTTATGCGGAAATCGTAACGGACATCACATATTCTTCGTCGACTGAAGAATTGTTGTACATACTTCTAGGACGTGTACAATATTTAACGACAAATTGTCCAGATATAAAAGACGTTGTAAATACGTTAATAAACATTTGTGCCAATTTTTTACGTGATACTCTGCATCTATTTTCCTGACAAGACCATTGATTGAAATGGTGTTTTTTATTATTATTATTGTATTCTCAATTAAAAGAACTGTTGCGGATATTTAAGTCCAATTTTGTAATTTATAATTGAACATTGTTATTTATATATCTCTTTACAAGAGGGATTAAAGAATAAATATAATCAAAAATGGACAATTCAGAGAAACCGATGTCATAAGGTACACTATGCGTAAACAAAAACAATTAACGTAAATAAGACATAAGCCCTCCTACGCATAACTAGAGGTAAAGACGAACCGAACCTCGTTTTTATGCGGCAGTCGTAGTGGACATCACAACACAAAACTCATTAATTTAGTATCACAAGACTACAGGTTCCTGATGATACATCAATTGTTATAACACACTTTGTTTGGAAATTGAAGCCATAAGAGATGAACATGTGTACAATAATAAGACAATATATGTGTCATGGTTTCCTTTCTTTCAAAGCAAAAAGCGCACATCTGTTTCTGACAATATACACTACAGTAATTTTAGCGCTGGTTTGGACATTCACGTGGAATGATGTATCAAATTTAAATTTTAGCAATCTGTATTGGTGAAATATTACAATAGAAGGAAAAGAGAAAATCATCATTAACTCACACGCATATTACATTCCGGAATAGCCTTCATAAGCTACGCCCAAAATCAAAAGATTGGAAAGCCAAATAATGTATACGTTCTTGGGAGCAAGACAGAGAAGTGGCTAAACAGGGTAGTCAAAATCTGCTAAGGTTGCCGACATCAGAGGTGGAGGAACCTTGGTATTAGTATTTCACAAATCAGTGCTTCATATTTTGTTGTAAAACAGGAGATGTTAGTAATTAATTAAACTTTACTTAGTGTTCTTATTTTGAGATTCGGTTGTTGTTTTAGTTCTTATCCAACATTCTAAATACATTCTTCTGCTCCCAAATGTCATAATGTCCATTGATATTCATTTTTGTATGGTGGATTTTGAGGGAAATAACGCATACAATTACCAATGGTTTGTGCTACAATGCTTGAGATTTCTTCAACCATGGTCTTTGAACACAGTTGTTTTCAAAATATTGTTCAAAGGTTAAATTTTCAGTCATATTATATACTTGAGAATACTCACAATTGTGTACCTTGTTTGTGAGGAAGTCCACGTTTGCTCGATGCATGAGTTCCTGTAATAACAGTATACACCTGTATAACTCAAAGCTATGAACTTGTAATGTTGCTCACCTTTTTATATAGTAACATCGGTTATGCATGCTGTTCTAAAACATGTTTTGAAATCCTCACGCGGAATAGAGATGTAAAGTGGATGAAAGTCAAATGTTGGATATATTATAATTTTCCAGAAGTCTTTCGAGTTTTTTAATATCCACATTTGTTCATTCGTAGTAGACGTGATTATACTTTATAGTACCTTTTCGACGTCATAGTTATTGACATTTCTGTTGTTGAACAAATGGAAGAACCAGCAATATACCTTCTTAGCTCACCT